>VWZD01005997.1:29918-65717 GCA_013396695.1 Sakesphorus luctuosus
GCCCTCAGCTCCCCTCAGCGCCGCGCCTGAGGGAGGGCAGCGAGCCGGGCAGAGCGAGGGGCAGCCAGCCGTGTAAATACCTATATATACACGTCTGTAGTGATTTAAATCCATATATATGTGTGTGTGTGTGTGTGTGTGTGTGTGTGTGTGTATACATATATATATATTCTATATATATATATTTGAGTTCATAGCCCCTGAGTGGGACCAGCCACCCAAAACCGATCTGGGCGCCTCACCTGACCCCACTCCTCCCCAAGGGGTTTTCATTGCAAAATCGCCTGTTTTCGTTAAAAGATCATCACTTTGCATTTTAAAGCCGTCTGTGGTTCTCTGCGCTCTTTCCACTGACGGGTTTTTTCCTAATTAGGTGCTTGTTTGCTGCGCGAAACGAAAGGAAAAAAAGCTGTTGGGGTTTGTCGGGGGTTTGAGGCTGGTTCGTTGTATTGAAGGCTTGTTATTTTTATCGCTTGTTGTTGGTGTGTGGATGGAAATAATTGGGCTCCTGGGAGGTGTTCCCGTGGCTGCGACTGCGACAGGAGCAAAAGTTCAGCAGCCAGGTAGGACCGGCTGCCTTGGGCTGGGTTTATTGCCGAGATGAGGTGTAAAAGGAATAAAAAAAGGCGTTTCCAGACGTCTGTGCGGCTCGAGGGCTCAGCCTGGGAAAATCCTGGCTTTGGAACAGCCAAACTTGGGCAATGTCATTGTGCAAAAGGCAAACCAGATGTTGGGAGAGAAAGAACACAGAGCAGAGCTCTGGAAGGAGAGTAAATCGCCTCTAGTTCTTAATTGGGCCAACACTGCTGGGAGCCCCTGAGTTATCAGGAACACGAGGTGTGTCCTTTGGTTGGGAATTTGGGAGCAGGGAATTCCAGCTCCATGGGAGCGCAGACTGTTTGAGAACATCCTCGCTCCTCAAACAGCACGTGGACCTTGAGCTCGTCAGGTGCCGATGATTTCTGGCAGGAGTTACTCCACTGCTGACTAAAACCCCTCTCTGTGCTGAATTGGCGTGATGGCAGTTTGGCCATGCGTGGCTTTCCCGTGGCTCACCGTGTTTGTCCCGGCACTGGCACGTAGGACATTGTACTCTAGTAAAGGAGCCTCGTTAAAACCACTAATTATTACCCAGCACAACAGGGGAAAGGTTTGTGGGCGTGATGGTGCTGCGGGAGAACGTTCACAGCTCGAAAGCAGAGCCTGGTGCAAACTTCTCAAGAGTTAACCTGCACTTTGAAGCACTTGGAGGAATTCCATCAGTGTGAGATCTCGCCTGGCTGAGGCACAAAGTCAGCTTTAGTGTCTGTGCTCGTGATATACAATGGAATCACAGAATTATAGAATTGATTGGGTTGGAAAAGACCTCTGAGATCATCAAATCCAACCCTTGATCCAACCCCACTGTGATCACCAGCCCAGGGCACTCAGTGCCCTGGGCTGGTGATCACAGTAGGGTTGGATCAAGACATGGTTGGATCAAGACNTCCTCTTCTCCAGCACAAACACCCCCAGCTCCCTCAGCCTCTCCCCACAGCACTTGTGCTCCACTCCCTTCTCCAGCCTCCTTGCTCTTCTCTGGCCCCGCTCCAGCACCTCAATCTCTTTCCTGAACTTTATTTTAATAAAGAGTCCCCTGGGGAAAAAAGTTCATCAGAGAACTGTTGGACCTGCTGAGGTGTAAGTCATGTGTGGGTGCTGTAACCCCACGGGTGCTGTAACACAGAAACTTGCCAGCCCTCGTTCTAATCTTGGTTCCTGTAAGGAGCACGGTGTGGAGAGAGAGACTCATTGTTTGCCAGCACAGGACTGAAAATCCCCTCCTGAGCCAGAGTTATCCGCAGTATGAAGTGCCCGGAGTGTCGGCTTTCAGCAGCCTGAGCCCGGCCCTGGGGGGAGTGCCTGACCCTGAGCTCAAACTCACAGCCCGGGGAAGGGCGAGGCTCCAAGGAGAGGGGGTTGATTCTCCTCCTCCTGCCTCCTATCAAACGGTGTCGCTGGAAGGAGAAGAACAAACAGATGCTCTTTTTTTTTTTTTTTGCACTTTAGTCATGTCTGAGGAGCACTCAGAGGACAAAGTGGGAATTTTTTCCCCTTACGAAAGGGAAGATGACCTTTTGCTAAACTGAATTTATAGGTACAGAAGTTTTTCTGTTGGCTGATCACCCTACGTTCAGAAACTGTGGAATTCCTCCTTCCCCTTATCCAAGAGAGCAGTGCTTTTCATGGATCAAAATCCATTTATAATCCCCAGGAGCCCAAACGGAGAGGCAGGAATTCCTCCTGCCACGTGCCTGTGTCACTTCAGCCCGGCACAGATGTGCTGGGAAGGCATTCCCACATGTCCCTGGGCTCCAGGAGCCAGTGCTGACCCTCAGCAGTGACCAGCAGAATGCTGCCCGAGCCTCCTGAGCTTCCTTGCTATTCATTTCCAGCGTCACATTTTGCTTTTCCAGGCTATTTATATCTCCCTGCCCTTGCCAGAGCCGTGTGTGGCTTTGTGTCTGTGTCTTTCGTGCCTGAAGCTTCTCTTGGCTCGTGTCCCTTCATTCTCCTGCTCTACAACCAAATACCTCTCCTTTTCTTCCACTCAGAAACATCTGGAATTCATTAAAGCTTCCTTGTGTCTGTCGAGCCTGGCCTGACTTTGCAGCAGTCTGCATAATCCTTGTCCTGAGCCCAGTGCCAAAATGAAAGGAGCAACTTGGAGCAGCATTCCCGGTGCTGTCCCTGTACCCAGTGAGCATCCCAGCCTTGGGATCGCTTTGTGGAGCTTTTCCCCCGAGGTCACCCACACCTTTCAAGCACAGCTTAGTGCTGTGCCAAGAGGTCTTTGTGTCCTTCATTGCTGACGAATTGTTTCTTTTCGTGTTCCCCCCTGCGGCCCTGGAGGCTGAGTTAGGGTGAGCTCACCCTCCTCCCTTGCTCAGCGTGTGGGATGAGCCACTCCTTGGGTCATGTTGCTGAAATCGGATCTTACACAGACGTTGCTCTTTCGTTTCCTCAGTCTCATGACTGGAATCCAGCCCTGGGTGTTGCTATTCCCCCCTTTTCTTCTTTCATTTACAGCATTTGTCACTCCTGTTGCTGCACAGAGCAAAAGATTCAGGCACCAAACTGGGCTGGAAAGGGAGACTTGTCCTAAGCAGCTTCCTCAGGCTTTGCCTTTTGGAACAGAGGAAGAGAAATTCAGCAGTAATGAACTGTTTTTAATTGAGATTAACCCAAAAAGTGGCTGTTTCCATCTACTCGTCTGAGCTTCATGTTAAGAAATATCCTTGTGATGATGAATCACGTGTAACCCTCGGGTGTTTGGGAGCACCAGGACACCCCTCCAGCCTTTCTCTGAGCCTTGAGTCCAGCTCTTCCCCCTGTGCACTCCCTTCCTGTACAGTCCTCTCCTTGTTTCTGCTCTAAAACACGTAGCCTTTCCAGCCTAACTCAACATCTGAGCTGAGCTGAAGCAGCAGGAGGTTTCCATGGGGCGTTTCCTCTTTCTTGGCAGCGTTTTGGTCAGGCCAGACTTGGGCTCCCGGCGGGGATTAGTGGTGTAGAAAAGCAGAAGCTCCGTCTTTCAAACCTAAACAACGTGTAAGAAAAATGATGGTGATTTGTGGGGTGGGGGAGGAAACTTTGTAAACTGAAGGTGTTAACCTTTATCCACTTGGGGTGTGTGTGTGTGTTGTGTGTGTTCCTCCAGGAACGTTCAGCCATGTCATCCTTTGCTGTTTGTCACAAGAGCCTGAGCTGGGCTCCCTCTGCTGCTTTTCTCTCCAAAATAACACAGTCACACACATTCCTCCTGCAAAGGAAAAGATGCTAAAATGGAGAGGCACCTCACAGCTCCATCTTTAGATGGCAGGCACTTGCCTCTATTTCTGTTCAAAGCATAACAGTCTCTGCTGGAGCCCTGTTTTGAATTCTGACTGATGTACACTGAGCAAAACCTCTGCAGTCTAATTGCAGCCTGAAAGTTCAAGCCAATATTTACAGCCTCTGCTTTCCTTTTAAGATGAATGGCTCCTTCAAAACACTCTCCTTGCTGTGTTTCCCACTCCTTAAGTGGGCTGGTGCTTTTTCAACCTGCCTGGGCAGCTTGAGAAGCCTCAGTGGGAGCCACAGCCAGGACAGTTTGTTCTGTGCTTCCTTTCCAGGAGCCAAGCAATAAACGGGTCCGACCTCTGGCTCGGGTCACGTCCCTGGCAAACTTGATCTCTCCGGTCAGAAATGGTGCAGTTCGGCGCTTTGGGCAGACAATCCAGGTAAAAGCCACAGCCTGCCAGGCCTAAACCCCGAGAGCTGGGCAAGGGACTGGCTGGGGGAGGGCAAAACAGCCATTTCAGGGCTTATCTCTTGAAGATTCTCCTGCATGGAGGGGTGAAGAGGAATCCTGCCTCAGCGTGGATAAACAATTACTGAGGATTTCAGCAGTAAATAAAAATAAGCTGATCCAGAGACAGAGAACTCACAGATAAAGTGTCCCAGTCTGTGCCACACGTGTGTTGGAGCGTGTGCGGAGTGTGGGCTCGCCCTGTGCTGCCTGAGGAACTCTGTGCCACACACACACACAGATAACAGCTCCTCTGGGCTTTGGTAAATCACCAGAGCAGAGTTCAAGTGGCTCCTGATTGCCCTCATGTAGAGGCAGAGTTACAATCCTCCTTTATTTACTTCCTCATACCTTGGGATAAACCCAACTTCGCCTTCCCACTGTTGGTTCAGGGCAGGGAGAGGGGCATGGAAAAGCCTGCCAATCTCTGGGCTTTCTCAGCAGCTTGATTAAAGTGTTTTTATCTGAGGAAAAGTGTCTGGGTGTGTTTTCCTGCAGAGGATGAAGGATTGGGAGGGGTGTGGATAATACTGTAATACCTCTGATGTGTTGGCTCGACATGGGTTTTAATGTTTATTTTTTTAAATCCCCGTAGTCATTCGCCCTTCGTGGGGACAGCAAATCCCCTGGCTGTGCCCAGAAGTCATGCAGCAGATCTGCTGCTCCCACTCCCCCCAAAAGAAGGAACAGTGTCCTTTGGTCTGAGATGTTGGATGTCAACACCAAAGAGTCCCTGAGCACCAAGGAAATCAAGCGCCAGGAGGTAGGATGGGCTTGGGAGAGGCAGCCAAGGCTTGGAATGGGCATCTGTGGGAGGAATGAGCACCCCTCCTATGCACCTTCCCTCCCAAAGCTGAGATTTATGTCTGGCTCAGGCATGGGAAAAGGTACACTCCTCTCTCCCAAGTCCTTGGGGAATTCATCTCCCCGGCCTGACCCTTCAGAGGAGCCAAACTCTTCTGGAATCCCAGCCCCCTGGTTGCTCTGCAGCGAACCCAAAGGCAGGTTCCTCGTAAAACCAGCCGTCTTTCTCCTGAAAAGCCCTTGACAGTTGGTTGAAAGCCAAACAGCAAGGCCTTGGCTTGCCTTTCTCCTGGAGTTCTTGAGGCAGATCTGGTGGAGACGGCCCAGCAGCCGCCTGGGATTTGACCTCTGCGGTTTTCTGGGGTTTGTCTTTCTCATCCTGGCCTGTGACAAAGCTGTGATTTAAAAGGCCCCAATATTTAATTTGGCTTGTGCAGGGGCAGTGGGGCTTTCACACACTTGTAAGGCAAGCTGCTTTCTCGGGGCTGGGAAAGCAGCAGATTTACTCAGGGTTGTCATGCCCAGGTGCCACAGAGTGGCCAAAGCCTCATTCAAGGCAGGATGTACATTATGTGCACTGAAAGGCTCTTTCACAGAAAGCCTGGCATTAAAAATGACTCTGGGTGCTTTACCCCCCTCCTCACAGGCCATATATGAGATGTCCAGGGGAGAGCAGGACCTGATTGAAGACCTGAAACTTGCCAGGAAGGTGAGTGGGTTTTTTTTCTTGCAGTCACAAATCTTACAGATAACAGTGAGGTTTCTTTGCAACCTGCAAACCTCCCTGAGGTGCTTTATCAGGCCCCAAATCCACAGCTTGAGAGCTGGCCTGGAAAGCTGACGTGAGCAGGGGTGTGATTGCAGCAAACCCAGCCAAGAAGGGACTGTGCTGGTTGGGGAATCCCTCCCCCAGATGGGATCAGTCAGGCAGGAAAGTCCTCAGAACCTTCTTACAGAACCTTTTAACATCAAAGTCGCTGCCTCTGTTGGTTTCACTGCTCTTCTCCACCTGATAGATGTTTAAATTGTGGGCTTGGGAGGCTTGAAAGTGTTTTGAGGAGTGCCATTCTTTGACAGGCCTACCACGATCCCATGCTGAAACTCTCCATCATGTCTGAGGAGGAGCTCACCCACATATTTGGGGACTTGGATTCCTACATTCCTCTGCACGAAGGTAAGAGCAGCTGGGCCCTTTGCACACACAGAGTTCCCCTCTCTGCTGCCTCCTGTTACTTGTCAGGGCACTGTCACAAGTTCTGCTTTTGTGTTTCAATTCCAGACTTACTGGCGAGTTTGGGAGAAGCAACAAAACCAGATGGAACAGTGGAGCAGATTGGGCCCATTCTTGTGAAGTGGGTGAGTTCAGAACTTGGAGACAACAGGCTAAAGCTGAGCTTAGAGAATGTTTAAAGCCAGAACTCAGAAAGCTGTGGGGTCAGTGACAAAGTGACAGGGAAACTCTGTAGGACACTGAGCTGTGATGGGTCCTGATTGACCTCAGAGTGTCCCACTAGTGGGACTGCATTTATTTCTGATTTGTGTTGGAAATGTCAGTGTGATCTCAGTGCTGTTCTCACTGTTAATCCCACACATCAGAGCTGCACAGGCTCCTCACACAGCATGTCCCTGCTCTCCTCACCACACACCAGCTACTCCCAGGATCCTCCTTAGCATTTTATTGGGCAAACAGCACAGTGTTTGACCTGTCAGGGTGATTTGCTTTGCCAACACGGAGCCTGATGGCTGAACATCCTGCTGTCCCCGCAGTTACCTCGGCTCCACGCCTACAAAGGCTACTGCAGCAACCAGCTGGCAGCCAAGGCCCTGCTGGACCAGAAGAAGCAGGACAGGAGGGTGCAGGACTTCCTGCAGCGC
Source organism: Sakesphorus luctuosus (assembly GCA_013396695.1). Classification (NCBI taxonomy): domain Eukaryota; kingdom Metazoa; phylum Chordata; class Aves; order Passeriformes; family Thamnophilidae; genus Sakesphorus; species Sakesphorus luctuosus. The sequence goes on from VWZD01005997.1 coordinate 36,928, forward strand.
TGCCTGGAGTCTCCTTTCAGCCGCAAGCTGGACCTCTGGAGCTTCCTGGACATCCCTCGGAGCCGCCTGGTCAAGTACCCGCTGCTGCTGAAGGAGATCCTGCGCCACACGCCCAAGGACCACCCCGACATCCACATCCTGGAGGAGGCTGTGAGTGCCAGGGGGGCACTGTGGGCCTTCTGGCATGTTGTTTGGGGCTCCAGAGAACTTTATTAACCCCTCAGTGAGGGTTTGAATTGCAGTATTGTGATGGTTTTCTTGGTGGACACAAATCTGTGAGTCACCCTCTGTAAGGAAGTGAGGGATCGATCCACACGAGTTCCATCACCTGGGGTTCTGCAGCAGCACTTCCAAGGAAGAAGCACGTGCAGAGGTCACTGTTAATCAATCATCTGTTTGGGTTCCTAGATCTCCATAATCCAAGGAGTGCTGTCTGACATCAACCTGAAGAAGGGCGAGTCCGAGTGCCAGTATTACATCGACAAGCTGGAATACCTGGATGAGAAGCAGAAGGACCCCAGGATTGAAGGCAGCAAAGCTCTGCTGTGCCACGGGGAGCTGAAGAATAAAAATGGCCATGTAAGTCCCTCCTGGGCTTGGTGGTTCATTCTCAGGTTTGCAAACCTTCCCTCAGAGCTGGTTAACACTGTTATAGCAGGACTGGGGGCTCTTCCATCCCAAGGGGCAGTTTAGACTTTGGCTAAGTTTAAAAAGCAGAGGAGAAAGCCCCTGATGGCTTTTGGGGTGTAAGGGAAGGTTTCCTGCTGGCAGCTCCACAACTGGCCTTAGGAAGCTGGAAAATAATTAGCACAAAACGACCATAGAAAGTGCTCTCCATCCAAAGGGATTTCCTGCCACTGTTTGCTTTCAGGTGCTCTGACATGGCCCATTATGAGCTCTCCGCCAAACAAAAGGGTTCCTGCAAGAGCCTGTTTGGCTTTGAGCTGATCTGCCAGGAGTTTATCTCCCTCTGCAGCAGTGCTGAAAGACCCTGCTGTACTCCAGGGGTTGCTGCCTTTTGTCCTGGCTTGGTTTAAACACCAAATCTTTTTCTGTTTTGTTTTTTTTATAGTTGATTGGGGGTTTTTTTGTTTAATTTGGCCCTTCAGCTTCTGCACATAAAGCATTTTGTGTTCTCAGAAAAGATAATTGCTTCTAATGATCTTCCCCTTGGCTTCTGTAAATCATAATCCCCAGTTTAAGGATCAATAAAACAATAAACCTGTTGATGTAATTCTGGTCTGTGCCAGAACTTGGCACTGTAAGGGGAGACTCACAAAGTCCTCCTGGGTGAAACTGCAGATAAGGTGGCCTTGAATCAATCCCAGGGGCTGTGTGACCTCCTGGGAGGACACAGAGTGCAGGGCTTTGCTCACGGTGTCCCAACGTGCTTTCCCCCCCAGAAACTGTACGTGTTCCTGTTCCAAGACATCCTGGTGCTGACTCGGCCGGTGACACGCAACGAGCGCCAGGCCTTCCAGGTGTACCGGCAGCCCATCCCCGTGCGGGACCTGCTGCTCGAGGACCTGCAGGACGGAGACGTCAAGATGGGCGGCTCCTTCCGAGGCGCCTTCGGCAACTCCGACAAAGGTGCGGCCCGACCCGCTCCTCCTGCTGGCCGGGAGGGGAAACAGCTCCGGGATTGGGGCGGGATCTCAAAGGCTTTCCCCTAAATCAGGCACTGATGTACCAATGGAATCTCTCAGTACTGAGCTGGGGACTGATGGGAACTTCAGAGTGGGCTCTGAGGGGAGAACATCTGTGGGATTTGGGTGCCTTGGGTGGGATCTCCACCACCTTTCTCCTAATCCAGAGTCGTTCATGTACCAATGGAATCTCTCAGAGCAGGGGACTGATGGGAACTTACAGTGTGGGCTCTGAGGGGAAAACAGCTGTCCCAGCGTGTTCCTGGGATTTGGGTGGGATCTCAAACACCTTTCCCCTAAACCAGAGTCACTCCTGTCCCAGTGGAATCTCTCAGTACTGAGCTGGGGACTGATGGGAACTTACAGTGGGCTCTGAGGGGAAAACATCTGTGGGATTCGGGTGGTTTGGGTGGGATCTCAAATGCTTTCCCCTAAACCAGAGTCACTCCTGTCCCAGTGGAATCTCTCAATACTCAGCTGGGGACTGATGGAAACTTAGGCACAGAGGGGAAGATATCTATGGGATTTGGGTGTCTTGGGTGGGATCTCAAACAGTTCCCCCTAAATCAAAGTCACTACTGTACCTGTAGAATCTCTCCATACTGAGCTGGGGACTGATGGGAACTTACAGTGGGGCTCAGAGGGGAAAACATCTGTGGGATTTGGGTGGGATCTCAAACAGTTTCCCCTAATCCAGAGTCCCCACTGCCCCCCGAGTCGAGTGCCCGCTGCCCCCCGAGTTGAGTCCCTGCTACCTCAGAGTCCCCACTGCCCCCGAGTCCCCTCTCCATCCTGAACTGGAGCCACTGTGCTTCTCCCACAGCCAAGAACATCTTCCGTGTGCGCTGCCAGGAGCCGAGCCCGGGCCAGGCGCACACCCTGCAGGCCAACGACGTGTTCCACAAGCAGCAGTGGGTGAACTGCATCCGCTCTGCCATCGCCCCCTTCCACGGTGCCACCCCCGCCCCGGAGCCCAAGGAGCTGCCAGAGCTGAGCGAGGAGGGCGAGGAGAACAACCCCTCGGTGCCCAACGTGCCTGCCCAGCGGCGCCAGTCCCTGCCTGGCATTGCCCCCATGGAGCTGGACGGCTCCGTGCCAGCCCCGGGGGACACCCCAGGGGTGAGGACACCCAGGACATCCTCGGGGCACAGGAAGTGCAGGGAGAGGCAGAGCAGTGAGAAGCGGAAAGAAACGCTGGTGTAGGGCAGGGAGGAGCCCGGTGGGGGCTCCTTCCCGAGGGGGAACTTTGTTTATTTATAAATAACGCCGTGTACAGTCGTGGGGGGGTGTCTGTGGGAATGGCAGCTACTGGTGTGCAGCACCGGGAGGACTGGGCTCTGGTTGGACAGGGGGAGCCCCCCTGAGGGAGGCCACAGACCCTCAGAGTGGGGGCTCTGCAGGGTTTCCATGGCAAAGGTTTCTGTTTGGAACAAAAAAAAGTTTGGGGGTGTCAGTCAGCAGCACAAGAGCCCTCCAAGGTGGGCTCCACACCCCAAGGTGTTTTGGGGCTGTGGTTCTGGGAATCCATACACATTTTTGTGGTTAAAAAGGAAGCAAAAGCCCCCAAAAACCAGACCCCAGGTCCAACAGGTTCTCAGTTCACCTACTGGAATCTTTCATCTTCCTGTGTCCTTTGTACATTCCTCATTTTCACTCTTAGAACCTGCCAACTATTTAATTTTTTTATTAGTCTGTTTGTTTCAAGTTTGGGGGTTGGGTTTTGTTTGTTTGTTTGTTCATTTTTTTCCTTTTTTTTATTTTTGTATTTTGTTGTTCACACTTGGCATTTCCTTCCAAGTACTTGATCCTCTGGAGGGGGAATGTGTATCCACAGCATTCCTGACATCCCTCCAGGGCCCAGCATTCCAGAGGCTGGGACGAGACAGTACTGAGGGAGGAGTGGGTTACTCTGGGAGTAGGAAGGTTGTAGGCACGTTGTGAAGGGTGTGGGGAGGGGAGAGCAGCAGAATAGAGGGGACTAGCAGAGAGAAGGTAGATTTTGTGTCACTGTTGCCTTTTGGAAATGAAAAGCCCTCCCATGGGAGGGCAGGACTGGAGGCACCCAAGGGATTCCTGCATGTGGTAGAAAGGTAGGGAAGAGGGAGAGTGTGAGGTGTAGGAGAGCAGAGGGAGTGGTTGTAAATACTCACAATGGCAGCACTGCCAACTTCCAGCGAGCCAAAGATCCAGGGGGGGATCCAGGGTGAAATCCAGGTCTGGGGAGCCACATCCCACAGTCCGGAGCCCTGCAATCCGTGCCCTGTCCCATGTGTGGCCGTGCTGGGCTGGGAGGAGGGGGCACAGCGGGGGCTGCTCTGTAAATGTCCTGTACAGTTCTGTGCCAAGTACATTAAATTCCTGATGGCCTTTCCTGCCTCCTCCTGTCGCTGCTGGGAGGGATCAGCTCTGGGGGAGGATCTTCCACCCCATCCTCCTGTCCTCATCCTGCTCTGTCTGAGCAGTTCATGGGGGAAAAGGGAGCACTGGGATTCTCCTCACCTCCCATCCTCCTGTCCTCATCATGCTCTGTCTGGGCAGTTCATGGGGGAAAAGGGAGCACTGGAATTCTCCTCACCTCCCATCCTCCTGTCCTCATCCTGCTGTGTCTGGGCAGTTCATGGAGGAAAAGGGAGCATTGGGATTCTCCTCATCCTCCTGGGGTGGGATAACATGGACCTGCTGCAGCTCCAGGAGGATCCTCTCCATTCCATCCTCCTGTCCTCATCCTGCTCTGTCTGAGCAGTTCATGGGGGAAGAGGGAGCACAGGGGTGGGATTTTTCTCATCCTGCTGTGTCTGGGCAGTTCATGGAGGAGAAGGGAGCACTGGGATTCTCCTCATCCTGCTGTGTCCAGACAGTTTGTGGAGGGGAAGGGAGCCCTGGGATTCTCCTCACCCTCTGGGCACCAAAACCCTCATGCTATGGAAAAGTCCCGAAATATTTAGCAAATAATTGGGAATCTTGTTCTCCATGAGCCTGGAGGGGAGGGGGATCCCACCAGGCTGACCCCACCAGGCTGACTCCCCTCTGCCCTGGAGCAGCTTCCAGGGAACATCTGGGTGTGTCACCAGGACAAATCCATCTGTACCCTTCCCAAACACCGTGCCCTGATCCACAGGGAAGGAGCAGCTCCATGTTCAGGGACAGGTTTTACAGCTGAGCTCTGACCTGTGAGGCTGTTCTGATCCAGAGGGGACTCAGCTCTTCCCAGGCAGGGAGAAGCTGGAAAAACTGCAGAACCCCAGACATTAGTTGTGCTGCAGGACCCGGGGCTGGATCCCAGCAGAGAGGAAATGCTGCTGGTCCTCCCGAGTCGGGCTGGGCCCAACCCCTGTCTCATCCTGCAGCCAAAAACTCAGCCAAAAGCTCCATTTCCCTTTGGAAGTGAAGCCCCTCCGACTCCTGGAGGTTCCCAACCCCCAGGAATGTGCAGACACCGCAGCCCTCCCTCCCTGAGCAGACTAAACAAGCCAGGCTTTCCCGGTTTCCTCCCGGGCTGAATTCCAGGGGCCTGGCTGGCCCTCTCCCAGCCTGGAGCCAGGACCCCCCAGCCCGAGGCTTTGGGGAGGGAACAGCCTGACTTGGGTAGCCACCCTGCAGTTCTCCCTTGGGAATGGGACAGCCTGACTTTGGGAGCTCCCTGCAGTTCTCCCTTGGGAATGGGACAGCCTGACTTTGGGAGCTCCCTGCAGTTCTCCCTTGGTGATGGAACTGCCTGACTTTGGGAGCTCCCTGCAGTTCTCCCTTAGGAATGGAACTGCCTGACTTTGGGAGCTCCCTGTAGTTCTCCCTTGGTGATGGAACTGCCTGACTTTGGGAGCTGCCCTGCAGTTCTCCCTTGGCTTTGGAGACCTCATTTAACATCTACAATAACCCCCCAAATCCCAAATTTCCCGCCCTGCAGCTGTTGTGGGGTCACACTCAGGCTCAGCCTCTCCAAAATCCCACTTTCCACATTAAACCTCTGTGCAGTTCAGGCCTGGCCTTGCAGAGATTCCTCCCCATCCCCACTGGGATTGGCATCTCTGGGGCCCTCCAGAGGTTTCCCTGTCAGAGCTGCTCCCACTCCTGCTCCGGCTTCCCCTTTTTCCATGAATCCCACAGCCCCAGCCGTCTGCTCACATCTGTGCACATCTGGAGTGCCGGGATAACCCAGCTGGGAGCTTGGAAACTTTGGGATTGGTGGAATTTTTTGGGTGGATGGGATCCTTCAAACCCAGACGCTGACCCGGGAAACGTCGTGTGGGGCTCCAACCTCAGCTCTGGCTGGAGACATCCCGGGAAAAGCAGCTCCCAAAATCTCGTCCCTCTGGCTCCTGCCCCCAACCAGGGTGGGCTCTGCCCCCCCCCGGCCTGCCCCACGGGACTGGGAATTGTGGGAAGGGCTGTTGGGATAATTATCTTGTCATGCTAACGAGGCACAGACAAGGTGAAAGGAAAGGGCTGGGCATGACCTTCTCCCAGAGACTGAGGGAAATGAGGGAGGCAGAGGGGGATGGGATGGGATGGGATGGGGTGGGGTGGGGTGGAGTGGAGTGGAGTGGGATGGGATGGGATGGGATGGGATGGAGTGGGAGGCAATGGGAGCTGTCCCAGGACGCTCAGGGCAGGGCAGCAGCAGGTCCCAGTTTCCCTCAGCACTGAGGGACACCAGGACAGAGCAGCCCCCCCAAACTCAGCAGTGAGACCTGGGGGCTCCCCTCCCACCCAACCCCTCCTTCTGGAGCTCCCACAACTCCCCCAGGGCCTGAACAAACACCTCCATCCTCCCAAACACCCTGAGATCCATCAGTGTTCGCTTCTCCCGCCCGGATTGGGATCAGCCCCTCCCTCCCTGGGCTCCCGGCAATTAGGATTGGATATAATTAAACCTGGAGCTGCACAACAAGGCGGGGCAATTAGGCAGACAATGAGGGAGCAGCTCGTTGCACAAGAGGAGCTGCCGGGGCCTCGGGGCGGTGCCTCTCGCCAGACCGGTTCCCAAATCCCAGCACAGTTCCTGCCGGGAATTCCAGCGCTCTGCATGCCCAGAGTTTCTCCCAGAGCAGCTTTTCCTCCAGAGGGTGATCCCCTCCTGGATTTATCCCACCTGGAGGCCCCCCGTGTGTTCCTGGTTGTCCCATGGCTTGGCTTGTTTTGGCCTTCCCTCCAGACCCCACAGTGGGATAAACTGGGACAAGCTGGGCCTGTTTCCCTGTGGCTGAGGAACTGGAATTAACTCGTGCTGTGGAACTTGGTGGGCTGGTCCTGCAGCTCCCTGGATGGGCTGGGGAAGGTCAGGGGGTACTGTGGAAAGAGTGGGAGGGATGGATGGATGGATGGATGGAAGGAAGGAAGGAAGGAAAGAAGGAAGGATGGATGGATGGATGGACGGATGGATGGATGGATGGATGGAGAAACAGCCCATCCTTTGTCCCTGTCCCCTCCTGTCCTGGTCACAGGAGATGAGTAAAGCCGCAGTCAGGACATTCCAAGGCCGTGACCCCTCAGGTCCCTCTGAGTAACCAGGGCAGGACTGCACAGCCCCACCTGACACAGCCCCACGTCACCCACCCCTGTGGGGCCACCACCCCATCCTCAGAGATCCCAGAGGGCCCCACAGTGACTCAGGGCTCTGTCAGCTCTGGGTGGGCTCTGACTGGACTTGCCCCAGGAGCCCAAACCTGTCCCAGGGACCTGAACCTGCCCCAAGAGCCCAGACCTGCCCCAGGGACCCCTCCCTCAGCACCCCTGGGCTGCCCCGGGGCTGAGGCCCCTCTGCTTCCCCCCAGCCTGGAGACTCTGCCCTCTCCAACCCCCCAAACCCAACCCCAGTGTGTTCCCCCATCCCATCACGCTCGGCCTCGCCTCGAAACTGCCACCAACTCCTTAATTAGGGGCCTTGTTGGGCTCCAACCCTGAGAGGGCAGAGCCAAGCGGAGCAGCAGGAGCGTCCCCAGGGTGTTGGTTGGCTGAGCCTTCTCCTCCAGCACCCCCAAAACCACCCCCTGTGCCAGCTCAGCCTCTCCCAGCCCATCCTGAGGGCGGGGAAGAGCCGGGGAAGAGCCAGGGAAGAAAGAGCCAGGGAAGGAAGAGCCAGGGAGGAGCCAGGGAAAAGCCAAGCACACCATGGCCGAGCGGCTGTCAGAGGAGAAGATCACCGAGTTCAAGGAGGCCTTTTCCCTCTTCGACCGCGGCGGCACCGGCACCATCGGCACTCGGGAACTGGGCACCGTCCTGAGGGCACTGGGGCACAACCCCACCGAGGCTGAGCTGCGAGCCATGGCCAGCCAGGTGGACACCGACGGCAGCGGCACCGTGGACTTCGCCGAGTTCCTGTCGCTGATGGCAACGAGGATGAAGGACCGGGATGGGCAGGAGGAGGAGGAGGAGATCAGGGAGGCCTTCCGGGTGTTCGACAGGGACGGCAACGGCTACGTCAGGTGGGACAGGGCCTGGAGCCCCAGCCCTGGGAGGAGAGGCTGAGGGAGCTGGGGGTGTTGAGGCTGCCCAAGAGGAGGCTCAGGGGGCACCTCAGCACTGCCCACAACTCCCTGACAGGGGGTTGGAGCCAGGGGGGGTTGGTCTCTTCTCCCAGGCAAGCAGCAGGAGAAGAAGAGGGCCCAGGCTGGAGCTGTGCCAGGGCAGGCTTGGGGTGGCCATTGGCAAGCAATTCTTTGCAGAGAGAGTGCTCAGGCATTGGCAGGGGCTGCCCAGAGAGGGGGGGGATTCTCCGTGCCTGGAGGGGGTTCAGGTGACACTGGATGTGGCACTGAGTGCCATGGGCTGGGGGGCACAGGGGGCTTGGAGCGAGGGCTGGGCTGGGGGGGCTCACAGGGCTCTGCCAGCCCAGAGCATTCCAGGATTCCATAATTCCGTGACTCTGGGGCTCCCCGGGCAGCGCTGCCGAGCTCAGACACGTCATGACCCACCTGGGCGAGCGGCTCACGGACGAGGAGGTGGCCGAGCTGCTCCGCGAGGCCGACGCCGACAACGATGGGAAGGTCAGCTATGAGGAGCTCGTGAGGATGATGATGGAGAAGTGACTCCAATCCCTCCTGTCCCATCCCCTCCATCCCCACCCCACAGGGAACAACAGGACGTGGCTCCACACCCATCCCATCCCATGGGAATTCCCACCTCACCCATTCCAGCAGCCACCTTAAAACTTGGGATCACCATCCCAACCACCTCCTGCCAGAGGGGGGGAAATTGTTGCTTTTTCTAAATTTTTAATCCTTATTTTTCATTTTTCCCTCATTTTTTTTCAAAGGGAACAGAGGTTGTGGTGGCCCCTCAGCCCCTTCATCCCCACTGCCTTCCCCACACCATTCCAGGCTGGAAAAATCCCCACACACAATTCCAGGCAGGAAAAACCTCCCCCATACCATTCCAGACTGGAAAAATCTCCCCCACACAATTCCTGGATGGAAAAGTTTCCCCCACACCATTCCAGGCTGAAAAAATCCCCCCAGACCATTCCAGGCTGGAAAAATCTCCCCCACAGCATTCCTGGATGGAAAAGTCTCCCCCATATCATTCCTGGATGGAAAAATCTCCCCCACAGCATTCCTGGATGGAAAAACCTGCCCCATGCTGTTCCTGACTGGAAAAATCTCCCCCACACCATTCAATTTTCCTTTGGAAAGAGTTGGGGGATAAAACACACCAACAATTCCTTTGGAAGGATGTTTTCCTTTGGAAAAACGTTTTCCTTTGGAAAGAGTTGGGGGATAAATAATTAAAGACAATACACCAAAAAAATCCTTTGGAAAGATGTTTTTCCCAGTGTTTGATGGTCAGGGAATGGTTTCATTTCCCAGGGGGGGGTTTAACCTGTTTTGAAGTTTTGGTGGTTTTTTTCCTCTCACTGATTTTCCACTTGCAGGTTATTTGGGAAAGGAGGAATTCTGGGGAGAGGGGAGAGAAATTAAGGAAAACACAACAAATCCCCCTCGGGAAATGTGGGAAGTTGGATCAGGAGTGGCCAAAATGGGGCCAAAAGGAGGAATTTGGGGCCTGAGGCTGCAGCAGATGGGACAGAATTCCTGGTTTGGGGAATGCAGTGGGTGGGTTTATCCTCTGGGTGAGTTTGGGGGATTTAATTCCTTTATTCCATGTGGGAACTCCAGGGACAAGGAAGGGGATGGGCAGGACAAGGGGCAGGAGAAGGAGAGGGGGAAAATGGGATAAGGAGTTGGGGACAGGAACCAGGAGAGGGGGAAATGGGATTAAAGATGGAATCAATGGGACCAGGAGAGGGGGACAAGAACCAGGAGAAGGGACAGGGGACAAGGACAAGGGGAACAGGAAATGGAGACGGTTTGGAGCAGGAGAAGGGAACAACTGGACCAGGGAACAAGGAAAGGTGGTGGGAGCAAGAGATGGAGAGAAGTTGGACCAGGAGAAGGGATCAGTGGGAAGGGGGACAAGTGGGAGGAGGACAAGGACAAGGGGGAGCAGAGGACAAGGAAAAGTGGGATCAGGAGGTGGAGACAAGTTGGATCAGGAGAAGGGATTAGTAGGACCAGGGGACAAGTGGGACAAGGACAAGGAGGATCAGGAGATGGAGACAAGTGGAACCAGGAGAAGGGATCAGTGGGAATAGAGGACAAGTGGGACAAGGACAAGGACAAGGACAAGGAGGATCAGGAGATGGAGACAAGTTGGATCAGGAAAAGGGACCAGGGGACAAGAACAAGACTTTGGGTTGGGGATAAGTGGGGGAACAGGAGACAAAGGGACAAGAAGATGGGACCAAAAATATGGGAGATGGGGACAGGTGGAATCAGGGAAGGGACCAGGGAACAAGTAGGACCAGGAGAAAGGACCAGTGGGACAAGAACAAGTGGGACCAGGACAAGGTTTTTGGGTGGGGACAAGTGGGAGCAGGAGACAAGTGGGACAAGGAGAGGGGACCAGAAGATCCAGGAGAAAGGATCAGAGGGACAAGTGGGACCAGGAGACCAGGACAAGGGTTTGGGGTGGGGACAAGAGGGAGCAGGAGAAGTGGGATAAGAAGATAGGACCAGAAGAACCAGGACAGGGGGACCAGGAGAATCAGAAGGGACCAGTGGAACCAGAGGACAAGGACAAGTTTTGGGCTGGGGACAAGTGGGAGCAGGAGACAAGTGGGCCAAGGAGAGGGACCAGGAGATGGGGCCAAATGGAACAAGGAGAAAGGATCAGGAGACAAAGACAAGGGGGAGCAAGAAATGGAGACAAGTTGGATCAGGAAAAGGGACCAGTGGGACAGGTGGAATCAGGAGACAAAAGTGGAAGCAAGAGATGGAGATAAGTTGGCTCAGAAGGGACAAGGGGACAAGGGGGAGCAGGACAAGTGGGACAAGGAGCGGGGACCAGAAGAACCAGGATAGGGGGACCAGGAGAATGAGAGGGGACCAGTGGAACCAGAGGACAAGTTTTGGGCTGGGGACAAGTGGGAGCAGGAGACAAGTGGGACAAGGAGAAGGGACCAGAAAAAACAGGATGTGGGGACCAGTGGAACCAGGAGAGCGGACCAGGGGACAAGGAAAAGGGGAATTAGGAGATGGAGACAAGTTGGATCAGGAGAAGGGACAAGGGGACCAGGAGACAAGGACAGGACTGGCCTGGGAGCAGGAGACAAGTGGGACAAGAAAAGGGGACCTGAAAAAACAGGAGATGGGGACAAATGGAACCAGGAGAAGGGATTAGTGGGACCAGGGGACAAGGAAAAGGGGGACCAGGAGGTGGAGACAAGTGGGACCAGGAGAAGGGACCAGGGAACAAGTGGGACCAAGGGAAACAAGTGGGACCAGGAGAAAGGCCCCGTGGGACAAGGACAAGGAGGACCCTGTGCCCCCCAGAAGGAGGGGACACCCCCCACCCCTCCATCCCATTTCATTCCCAAGGCTCTGTGGGAATCCCAAGGGATCCTGCAGGTCTCCTCATGGGACCCTCCACATTCCAGAGGGCTCCTCTCCCCCTCCCACCGAGGGGTTCCAGGTGCCCAAAGGAGCCCCCAGGTCCCCACCCAGGGTGGTCCCAACCCCCAGGTGGGCAGAGGCGGCTCCAGCCCTGCAAGCTGGGGGGGCAAACTGGGACAACTGGGAGGCTCCAAGAGGGATTTGGGGACATCTGAGGGAGTTCCTGGATCCCACAGGAGGAGCTCCAGGGGTGGAGGCACCAAGAATTCCCTGAGCCAGGAATCCCTGCAGGGGGAAGTGCTACTGGAGCTCCTTCTTTCCCATTCATGCCATGGACATTCCCAGCTTGAGATCCCAGCACCAATTCCCATGGACATTCCCAGCTCCATAAATCACCTCCAGGGATTAACAATTCCCATGGACATTCCCAGCTCCACAGCCTGAGATCCCAGCACCAATTCCCATGGACATTCCCAGCTTGAGATCCCAGCACCAATTCCCATGGACATTCCCAGCTCCACAGCCTGAGATCCCAGCACCAATTCCCATGGACATTCCCAGCTCCACAGCCTGAGATCCCAGCACCAATTCCCATGGACATTCCCAGCTCCACAGCCTGAGATCCCAGCACCAATTCCCATGGACATTCCCAGCTCCACAGCCTGAGATCCCAGCACCAATTCCCATGGACATTCCCAGCTCCACAGCCTGAGATCCCAGCACCAATTCCCATGGACATTCCCAGCTCCACAGCCTGAGATCCCAGCACCAATTCCCATGGACATTCCCAGCTCCACAGCCTGAGATCCCAGCACCAATTCCCATGGACATTCCCAGCTCCACAGCCTGAGATCCCAGCACCAATTCCCATGGACATTCCCAGCTCCACAGCCTGAGATCCCAGCACCAATTCCCATGGACATTCCCAGCTTGAGATCCCATAAACAATTCCCATAAACATTCCCAGCTCCATAAATCACCTCCAGGGATTAACAATTCCCATGGACATTCCCAGCTCCACGCTTGAGATCCCAGCACGTTCCCCTCTTCCTGGGTTGGAAAAATTCCCACTTTGATCCCTCCCAATTTCCCTCTTTGATCCCTCCTGATTTCCCTCCTGATTTCCCTTTGATCCCTCCTGATTTCCCTCTTTGATTCCTGATTTCCCACTTTGATCCCTCCTGATTTCCCTTTGATCCCTCCTGATTTCCCTTTGATCCCTCCCGATTTCCCTCTTTGATCCCTCCCAATCCCCTCCCAGTCCCCTCCCAGTCCCTCCCAATCCCCTCCCAATCCCCCCCAATCCCCTCCCAGTCCCTCCCAGTGCCCNCCTCTTTGATCCCTCCCGATTTCCCTCTTTGATCCCTCCTGATTTCCTTCTTTCCCTCCTCCCGATTTCCCTCTTTGATTCCTGATTTCCCACTTTGATCCCTCCTGATTTCCCTCCCAATTTCCCACTTTGATCCCTCCCGATTTCCCTCTTTCCTTCCTCCTGATTTCCCTCTTTAGGAAATGACTTTCCCACTTTGGTCCCCGCTGATCCCAAATCCCAGAAGGAGCCCCAGGGAAGCTCCAAGAAGGAATTCCTGTTCTGCAGCACCTCCAGCCCCGTTTTTTCCCCTATTTTTCCCTATTTTCTTTCCCCCTTCCCACCCCTTGCCCTCAATTCCCGATTTCCTCCTACGAACCCCGCGCCGGGATCGGAGGGAATTTTATTCCCGACAGTTCCAGGGAACTCCAAGTCTTTCCGAATTGAATCCCGGCGGTTGGAATTGCGGCGCCTGGAGGCGATTTGTATTCCCATTTATTTTTAACCGGGATAAGGGGGAAAAAAAATCCCCAATCCGAGTGAAACGGGCCCGTGTTTGCAGATTTGGGAGCGGATTTTCCAAAGTTTTCCCAGGATTTGGTTTCTCTCCCGGCTCAGGGTGGCTGGAGCAGCCCCGGCTGGGTCGGTATTCCCAATTCCCAGGGAGCTTTTCCTGCTTTTCCAGGGGGCAGCAGCTCCGCCAAGCGGCCCCGCGGGGGGATCCCATTCCCCGATCCTGCGGATTTCTGGGATTTGTCGCCCTCATCCCGCCATTTGGTGCCAATTCCCGCAAAAAAAATCCCTCCCAAAAACCCCCCAGGCGCCTTTTCCCCCATCCCAACCCGCTCCAGGAGGCGGGAAAACATTCCCGAGGGAAACCAGGGATCCCAAACTTCCTCCCGGTTTCTTTGGGATGTTTCCAGCCCGTTTCCTTCCAGGAATTCCCCAAGGCTGTTTTTATGGAATCCTGGAATGGTTTGGGCTGGGAAGGACCTCAAAGCCCACCCAGTTCCAAGCCCAACCCCTCCCACTGCTCCAGGGATGGAGATTCCCACAGGTGCCCAAATCCAGGGAAAACCCAGGATGTCACAGTTAAACAAAGCACAAACTGCACCTGCCCTGAGGGGTGAAAAATCAGGGAATTTGGGTGAGAAAAGAGGGAGTTTGGGGTGGGGTTTTTTTGCAGGACACAAGTTTGGGACACGCAGGGAGAAGAGCCTGGACAGACAAACCTCGGGAACTCATCCAGGTTTCCAGAGATCCCAAGGAATCCGGAGGGATTCCCTGCCTTGCTGTGGGTTCAGGTGTTGGGTTTGAGCCTGGAAATCCCAACTTTGGGCTTAAAACCCGGGATTTCAGCAGAGCTGGGGCTGCAGCTGCTCCCGGGGATCTCTCCAGGCTCCGGGAGCCCAAGGAAGGGACCAGGGAATTCAGGAGGAGGCAAAAGGGCTCCCAGAGGATTCCCAAAGGACTCCCAGAGGATTCCCAGGGGACTTCCAGAGAATTTCCAAAGGACTTCCAAAGGATTTCCAAAGGACTTGCTCCCAAAGGACTTCCAGAGGACTCCCAGAAGATTTCCAAAGGATTTCCAAGGGACTTCCAAAGGACTTCCAGAGGATTCCAAGAGGACTTCCAGAGAACTTCCAGAGGATTCCCAAAGGACTCCCAGAGGATTCCCAGAAAACTTCCAAAGGACTCCCAAAGGACATCCAAAGGATTTCCAAAGGACTCCCAAAGGATTTCCAGAGGACTTCCAGGAATTCCAGAGGATTTCCAAAGGAATTTCAAAGGAATTCCAAAGGACTTCCAGAGGATTCCCAGAGGACTTCCAAAGGATTTCCAAAGGATTTCCAAAGGATTTCCAGAGGACTTCCAGAGGATTTCCAAGGGACTTCCAAAGGATTTCCAAAGGAATTCCAAAGTACTCCCAGAGGATTCCCAGAGGGCTTCCAGAGGACTTCCAAGGGATTTCCAAAGGAATTCCAAAGTACTCCCAGAGGATTTCCAAGGGACTTCCAGAGGATTTCCAAAGGACTCCCAAAGGAATTCCAAAGGACTCCCAGAGGGAGAGGAGTTGGCCCCAAATGGTTTGGAGTTTGGGGAGTTTCGGGAAAGGGAGGGATAAAATCGGGAATGGCCTGGTGGGTTTGGCTTTGCTTGAGTTGGATTTGCCTTTGGGATCAAAGGAAGTCCCAGAATTCCCAGAACTTCCCCAAAACAAGTCTGGGAGTTCCCTGGATGACACTCCAGGGATTCAGCATTCCCAGCATTCCCAAACTCCACAGATCCATCTGCCCCTGGGCCAGGGCAGACACCCCGTCCCTCCAGGCTTTGGATCCCTGGGATCTCCAAGGTTTCCATGGGAAGTGAGGGAAGTCCCCCCTGTGTGCCCAGAGGGGACACAACCCAGGGGAGATCCCGGAATTCCCGAAGATTGGCCCCTCTGGAGACCCTCCTTATCCACCCAGGAACAACCCAGCACTGGGGATGGAATTCCCTGGGGAATGTCCCGGGAAAGGCCTTTCCAGAGCCCTCCCTGCCCGTGGAAGAGCAGAGGGAGGTGGGTCAGGATCAATCCAAAGGTTTTTGGGATGTCTGGGATGGGATGGGATGGGCCTTCCCTTCCCTGGGATGCAGGGAATGCTCTCCCATGGCAGGAATTCCCAGAGAGATTCCCAGCAACTCCTGCCCCAGGAGAGACCACAATCCAAACCTGCCTCCCGGGGCAGCTCCAGGGAAAGGGAGCTCCAAAACTTCCGGGTTTTCTCTCCGAATCTTCTCCCTTTCTCTCCAAAACTTCTGGGTTTAGCTCCAAAAATTCTCATTTTATCTCCAAAACTTCAGGTTTTCTCTCCAAAGCTTCTGGTTTTCTCTCCAAAACTTCTGCTCTCTGAAACTTCTTGGTTTATCTCCAAAACTTCTGGTTTTATCTCCAAAACTTCTGGGTTTAGCCCCAAAAATTCTTGGGTTTAACTCCAGAACTTTGGGGTTTCTCTCCAAAACTTCTCATTTTCTCTCCAAAACTTTTGGGTTTATCTCCAAAACTTCTGGTTTTCTCTCCAAAACTTCTGCTCTCTGAAACTATCTCCAAAACTTCTGATCTTTTTATTTCTCCAAAACTTCTGGTTTTCTCNCTTCTGGTTTTCTCTCCAAAGCTTTTGGGTTTATCTCCAAAACTTCTGGTTTTCTCTCCAAAACTTCTGGTTTTCTCTCCAAAACTTCTGGTTTTCTCTCCAAAACTTCTGGTTTTATCTCCAAAAACTTCTGGTTTTCTCTCCAAAAACTTCTGGTTTTCTCTCTAAAACTTTTGGTTTATCTCCCAAACTTCTGATCTCCAAAACTTCTTGTCTTGTCTGCAAAACTTCTGGTTTTCTCTCCAAAACTTCTTGGTTTATCTCCAAAGCTTCTCATTTTATCTCCCCAAACATCTGGTTTTATCTCCAAAACTTTTGGTTTCTCTCCAAAACTTCTGGTTTTATCTCCAAAACTTCTGATCTCCAAAACTTTTGGTTTTCTCTCCAAACTTTCTGGTTTTATCTCCAAACCTTCTGGTTTTCTCTCTGAAACTTCTCATTTTATCTCCCAAATCTTTGGTTTATCTCCCAAACTTTGGATCTCCCAAACTTCTGGTTTTCTCTCCAAAACTTTTGGTTTTATCTCCAAAACTCCTGGTTTTATCTCCAAACCTTCTGATCTCCAAAGTTTCGGGTTTTTTCTCCCAAACTTCTGGTTTTCTCTCCAAACCTTCTGGTTTTCTCTCCAACCCTCCTCATTTCCATCCCAACTTGCAGCCATTCCCAGCTCTCCAGACCAGAATTCCAGCCAGGATAACCCTGGAATTCCCTGGGCTGTCCCTGCTCCACCCCTGGATCCAAGGACAGGAATGCTGGAGGGGGGTGGGGGGGTCACAGCAGGGAGGCCCTTTGGGACCCTCCTGAGGCAGGAACGGGGCAGGGACTGACAGGGGGAGGGGAAAATGAGGGATGGAAGTAAGAGAGATGAAAAAGAGATGAAAAATAAGAGACAAAAAGTAAGAGATAAAAAAGGGTGAAAAAAGGGATGAAAAAAGGGATAAAAAAGAGATAAAAAGGGATAAAAAAGGATAAAAAAAGGGATGGAAAAGAGATAAAAAAGGGATGAAAAAATGGGATGAAAAGGGATTAAAAGGGATGAAAAGGGATGAAAAATAAGGGATGAAAAAGGGATGAAAAAGGGATGAACAAAGGGATGGGGA
Source organism: Sakesphorus luctuosus (assembly GCA_013396695.1). Lineage (NCBI taxonomy): Eukaryota > Metazoa > Chordata > Aves > Passeriformes > Thamnophilidae > Sakesphorus > Sakesphorus luctuosus. Next base: position 54,004 of record VWZD01005997.1, read on the forward strand.
AAAGGGATGAAAAAGGGATAAAAAGGGATAAAAAAGGGATAATAAAAGGATGAAAAAGGGATGAACAANAACGGGGCAGGGACTGACAGGGGGAGGGGAAAATGAGGGATGGAAGTAAGAGAGATGAAAAAGAGATGAAAAATAAGAGATAAAAACAAGGAATGAAAAGTAAGAGATGAAAAGTAAGAGATGAAAAACAAGAGTTTAAAAATAAGAGACAAAAAGTAAGAGATGAAAAATAAGAGATTTAAAATAGATGAAAAATAAGAGATGAAAAATAAGAGTTTAAAAATAAGAGATTAAAAAAGGGGTGAAAAAAGGGGTGGAAAACAAGGGGTGGAAAAAGAGGGGTGGGNATGAAAAAGGGAAAAAGGGATAAAAGGGATAAAGAAAAAGGATAAAGAAAAGGGATGAAAAAAGGGATGAAAAATGAGGGATGGAAAATAAGAGACTTAAAAGATTTAAAATAAGAAATTTAAAAATAAGAGTTTAAAAAAAGGGTAAGAGATGAAAATTAAGAGATGAAAAATAAGAGATTTAAAAATAAGAGATCGCAAAAGAAGAGATTTAAAAAGAAGAGATTTAAAAAGAAGAGCTTAAAATAAGAGATTTAAAAATAAAACTTTAAGAGATTTCAAACAAGAGATTCAAAATAAATTTAAAAATAAGAGTTTAAAAAGAAGAGGTTTTTTTAAAAAAAGACATTTAAAATACAGACACTTACAATAAAGGTATTTACAACACAGACATTTACATCAAAGACATTTAAACCAGAGAGATTTTAAATAACATTTCAGTGAAGACATTCCCAATAAATGCCCCAATTCAGGCCCTACCTGAGGAACTCCCAGGGAAGGATCAAACAGACACCACCAGGATCCTGGGCCTTTATTGCTGATTGGCTGAGGAATTTGCTGCTCTGACATCAGAAAATTGAGGTTTATTGTTTGGTTTTTTCCACCCATGTTTAAAAAGCAGCCAAATAATCCCAGTTTGAGCCCAAAGGGGAAGTTTTTCCCCCCAGATCCACCTTCCTGATCCAGGTTTACCTCAAGCTGTTCCTGGAATTCCAACACCAGGGTTGGAATAAGGTCCTTTCCAAGCCAAACTATTCCCAAGTTTTATCCCAGGGATGGATCCCACACCCAACACATTTCGGGGAGTTTAACACCAAAATCAGAAAATCTTGGAATTTTTCTGTCCAGCTCCAAAAAAAAGGGGGATTGGGGGAATAAATCTAATTAAAACTGCAAAATAAAGTGATTTTCTGGTGACCTCAAAGTGCTTTTGGCTCCAGCTGAGCCCTCCAAGCCTGGAGGATTAAACTGTTCCCTCCTCCTTCCCAAGCAGGACACACCTTGGAATGGATTCCCAGCAGGAAGGGGGTTGGGAGGCCTGGATGAGACTTTGGAGAGTGGATTTCATCCCATTTTGGGGGATTTTATCTCCTCCATCCCCCCAGGATCCCGTGGGATCCTGACCCTGGACAACATGGAATGTCCCCTCTGGAAGGTGGGTGGCAATTCTGGCTCTGCTCCAACATCACCCTCAAGGGTTAACATCCATCCCAAGGAATTCCAGCACTGGAATCCTCTGGAGAGACACCCCAAAGCGGGAAAACCCACCTCAATCCCCCCCCCATTCCAGGCAGAGCCCTCCCTTCCTGCTGGATCCCACTGGGATGCAATTCCCACACCTGGGATGGGCTCCACCCATGGCTCAGGGAGTGGGGGAATATTCTGGGAGCAGGGAAACATCCCTGGGCTTGGGAATGAGCCTGGGAATGGGCACACCCTGAGGGACACCCAGCCCTGGGTCACAGCCAGGAGGAAGGGGCCAAAGCCTCTGGATCCCCCTGGAAAGTCAGGCAGAGCCTCTAATTAGTTAATTGGAGGGATTTAATTGGCCTCCTGGTGCTGCTCAGCTGTCCCTGGATCGTTCCCAGGGGTGGGATCCATAGCCAAGGTTATCCCGTGCCAGTCCCTCCGCAGCCAGCAGGGACAGCTGTCCTGGGACATTCCAGGTCATCCCAGCATGGGAATGGGAAAGGGCAGGGATGAGTCACGGCCCAGCATTGGCCACTTCTGTCCTCTGGCTGGAAAAGGAGCCAGGCTGGATCCCAGGGGAAATTAGGGACACCAATCCCATTCCAGAGCCCCCAAATCCCACCAGGGAAACTTATGGAATCCCAATTCCATTCCAGAGCCTAAAAAGTCCCACCAGGCAAAATTAGGGAACAGCAATCCCATTCCAGAGCCTAAAAATTCCACCAGGGAAAACTAGGGACACCAATCCCATTGCAGAGCCTAAACAATCCCTAAGGGAACAGCAACCACATTCCACATCTTAAAAATCCCATCAGGCAAAATTAGGGAACACCAATGCCATTCCAGAGCATAAAAATCCTAGCAGGGAAAATTAGGGAATACCAATCCCATTGCAGAGCCTGAAAATCCCTAAGTGAACACCAATCCCATTCCAGAGGCTAAAAAATCCCTTAGGGAACACCAATCCCATTCCAGAGCCTAAAAAATCCCTAAGGGAACAGCAATCCCATTCCAGAGCCTGAAAATCCCACCAGGCAAAATTAGGGAACACCAATCCCATTCCAGAGCCTAAAAAATCCCTAAGGGAACAGCAATCCCATTCCAGAGCCTAAGGATCCCACCAGGGACATTTATGGAACCCCAATCCCATTGCAGAACCTAAAAATTCCCACCAGGCAAAATTAGGGAACAGCAATCCCATTCCAGAGACTAAGAATCCCATCAGGCAAAATTAGGGAACAGCAATCCCATTCCAGAGCCTAAAAATCCCTTAGGGAACAGCAATCCCATTCCAGAGCCTAAGGATCCCCCCAGGAGCCTTCCCAGGGAGCAGAGCAAGCTCTGCCCCACAAACACCATTTACACCAGTTTGCTTCAATCCAACTTAATTTTTGGGAGAAGGTGGAGGAGGGAGAGAAGATCCTTCATGGTGTGGGAGCTACAGGGCTTGTCCTTCCCACCAGTCCATCCATGGATCAGTTGTAGGAGAGGTACTGGATGAGCCGAGGGGGAATGTTGAGCTTGGAGATCTTCTCCAGGGCTCGCTGTCCGGCCGCCTTCCGGACCGTCACCCGGCACAGCTGGCACAGGCTCAGGGGGGTCTCTGGAACGACAAACGGTATCCAGGGGGGATCAGGGGGGGCTCTGAAATGACAAACAGGATCCAGAGTGGGATCGGGGGGGGCTCTGGAATGATAAATGCGATCCAGAGTGGGATCGGGGGGGGCTCTGGAATGATAAATGCGATCCAGAGTGGGATCGGGGGGGGCTCTGGAATGATAAATGCGATCCAGAGTGGGATCGGGGGGGGCTCTGGAATGATAAATGCGATCCAGAGTGGGATCGGGGGGGGCTCTGGAATGATAAATGCGATCCAGAGTGGGATCGGGGGGGGCTCTGGAATGATAAATGCGATCCAGAGTGGGATCGGGGGGGGCTCTGGAATGATAAATGCGATCCAGAGTGGGATCGGGGGGGGCTCTGGAATGATAAATGCGATCCAGAGTGGGATCGGGGGGGGCTCTGGAATGATAAATGCGATCCAGAGTGGGATCGGGGGGGGCTCTGGAATGATAAATGCGATCCAGAGTGGGATCGGGGGGGGCTCTGGAATGATAAATGCGATCCAGAGTGGGATCGGGGGGGGCTCTGGAATGATAAATGCGATCCAGAGTGGGATCGGGGGGGGCTCTGGAATGATAAATGCGATCCAGAGTGGGATCGGGGGGGGCTCTGGAATGATAAATGCGATCCAGAGTGGGATCGGGGGGGGCTCTGGAATGATAAATGCGATCCAGAGTGGGATCGGGGGGGGCTCTGGAATGATAAATGCGATCCAGAGTGGGATCGGGGGGCTCTGGAATGACAAACGGGATCCAGGGAGGCTCAGGGTGTCTCTGGAATGATAAATGTGATCCAGGGGGGGCTCAGGGGTGTCTCTGGAATGACAAACAGGATTCAGGGGGGTTCAGGGATGTCTCTGGAATGACAAATGGGATCCAGGGTGGACTCAGAGGGGGCTCAGGGGCTGCTCTGCCCACATTCCCAGCCGGAAGTGACCACCCATGGCCAAGGAGGCACTGCAGGGACGTGGATGGGCTCATCCCGATGGAAATCCCACTGGGAGGGTTCTCCCACCTCCCTCCCCTGGCCTGGAGGGAATGTTAGAGCCAGGGAATTATTTAGGTTGGAAAAGGCCTCCAAGACCATCAGGGCCAATGGAGAATGGGGTGGTGCCACTGACACTCCTGATATCCATATTCAAGGCAGAGAAGAGTGTTGGAAACAATCATGGAATCATGGAATTATTAAGATTGGAAAAGACCTTTAAGACTATCAAGTTCAAACATTCTCCAGCACTGCCAAGGCCACACTGCCCATGTCCCCAAGTGCCACATCCACAGGGAGACTTGAAATCCCTCCAGGGATGGGAACTCCAGCCTGTTCCAAGGCCTGACCACCCTTTCCATGATGGGATTTTCAGATTTCCCTGGAATGTTGCCATATTAACCCACAGCCCCAGAGTGTACAGGAACACAGTCAATCAAAGTGGGGTTGGATCAAAGGTTAGACTTGATGATCTCACAGGTCTCTTCCAACCCAACTGATTCCATGATTCCATCACCAGCCTCCAAGCTCTACATCCATCCTGGATCTGTCCTGAATTTAATGACATAAATCCCAAGGGAACTCCAGAAGATACCAGGAGTACCTACAGCTGTACAGCCAGGAAATAATTTACTCCCCTGTAAGGAAAAACTTTTTCTTTCTATAAGGAGGAAGTTTTATTCAGGGAGGGTGGGCAGGGGCTGGGCTGGATTTGCCAGAGAAGCTGTGGCTGCCCCTGGATCCATCCCTGGCAGTGTCCAAGGCCAGGCTGGAGCACCTGGCACAGTGGGAGGGGTTGGGTTGGAACAGGGTTATCTTTAATGCCCCTCCCAACCCAACCATTCCATGACTCCCAGACCACCACACCTCCCAGGCTTTGCCCCTCACTCACTCTCATAGTACTCGAAGCACTTGGCAGTGGGGCTGCTGCTCCAGGTGTAGTCTGAGGGTTTCTTGCCGCGGTTGTCCCTGGCGTAGATGTTGCCCCCAAACTCCACCAGCATCTCCACCAGGTCCACGTTCTTCACCTTGGCCGCGTGGTGCAGCGCCGTCTCGTGCAGCTTGGCCGCGTTCACGTTGGCCCCTGGGGACACAGAGGGGCACAAACCCACCCAGGACACCCTCACTCAGCCCCAAAACCAGCAGGGCTTGGGCTGGAGTGAGGAAAGAAATCTGCTTTAAAAAAAAGGGGAATGAGATCCCAAAAAACCAAACAAACGGCCCAGCGAGTTGCTGGTGCTGGCAAAAATCTCTGGGTTTATGTTTTCCTCTTTGGGTTTTTCTCTCTGGGCTTATGTTTTCCTCTCTGGCTTTGTGTTTTCCTCTCTGGGTTTATGTTTTCCTCTCTGGCTTTGTGTTTTCCTCTCTGGCTTTGTGTTTTCCTCTCTGGGTTTATGTTTTCCTCTCTGGGTTTACATTTTTCCCTCTGGCTTTATGTTTTTCCCTCTGGCTTTATGTTTTCTCTCTGGTTTTATATTTTCCTTTCTGGCTTTGTGTTTTCCTCTCTGGCTTTATATTTTCCTCTCTAGGTTTATGTTTTCTTCTCTGTCTTTATGTCTTCCTCTCTGGCTTTATGTTTTTACCTCTGGGTTTATGTTTTTCCCTCTGGCTTTATGTTTTCTCTCTGCTTTTATATTTTCCTCTCTGGCTTTGTGTTTTCTTCTCTCGGTTTATGTTTTCCTCTCTGTCTTTATGTTTTCCTCTCTGGGTTTATGTTTTCCTCTCTGGCTTTATGTTTTTCCCTCTGGCTTTATGTTTTCCTCTCTGGCTTTATGTTTTTCCCTCTGGCTTTATGTTTTCATCTCTTGGTTTATATTCTCCTCTCCAGCCCATGTGATTTAGAGGGATCAGATGCTGAGTGGGAGTTCAGAATGGCTTCCTGACTCCATTCCCAGCGCTCTCCATGGAAAATTCCCGCTCAGGACAGAGAGAATTTTGCTAATTATTTGAACAGACACCCCCCAGATCCACGAGATGTTCCAAGTTTTAGCTATGGAGATTTTTGCTAAGGACGTTTTGGGTTTTTAAGATTACAGCAAGTCCTTCTCTTCCCCCCAGACAGCTGGAATTTGATCAGCTGAGAGGTGAGAGAGACCTCAGTGAACTCAAACAATTCCCTTTGGGAATGTGTGGCCACATTGAACTTAATTAATGAGGAGAAACTGGAATTTCTTGGGAATCAAGGAATGGGGGGAGTGGAGTTGCTGGAACCAAACTGGCCTAGATGTGTGCTTTTTAGATCACTGTTATTCCCTTACATAAATCCCCACCCCTGGGATAAATCTCCTCCTGGAAGCACAGGGGAAGGCAGGAAGTTCAACCCAAATTCCCCCCAAAACGAGAAGAAAACTGGGATGTGAAACCTGGAGCCAAATGTTGACTTGAACATCCAGCAAAGCCATCTGGGCATAACTCCAAGTTCTGTGTTTGGATGAGTTCTGGATTTGAGTAAATTTAGGGAATGGGAACCATGGAATGGTTTGGGTTGGAAGGGACCTTAAAGACCATCCCATTCCAACCCCACTTCCACTTTCCCAGGTTATTCCAGCTGTCCAGCCTGGCCTTGAGCACTCCCAGGGATGGAGCCCCCACAGTGTGGGTGTCACTGGGAATATCCCAAACTGGATATTTATGGAACATCCCCACACCAACCTTGGCTCCATGAGGCCAAAGCTTTCCCCTTCACCACCTATCCCGACAGGAATTCCACTGTGGAGCACCCAGGGAAACACTTCCCAGAGACACCAGGATGTGCTGCCCACCCAGAGCAGCCCCTGTGGTTGCCATACCTGCGTTGAGGAGCAGCTTGGCACAGTCCAGGTGTTCCCTGGCACAGGCCACGTGCAGGGGAGTGCCAAAGTGACAGTCGTGAGCCTCCAGGTTGGCACCGACGTCGATGAGGAGCTGCACACACTCAGGGCTGCCTTTGGAGAGGGAAGATTCCAGTCAAAAGCAGGAATCTAGCTCCAGTGGGATGTTGGGAACAGCCTGTTTGGTGTCCGGGGGCATGGCTGGGAGCTGGAAAGGCTTTGGAGCCAACACAAGAGCAGGGCACAAGGGATGGAGTCACCGAGCTGGGGCCAACAGGGAATTGGGTGAAACAACCCCAAATCCAAGGATTTGCACTGAATTCCCTGTTGTTTGTGGAGCTCTTGCACTGCTGATCCTGCCCTGGGGGGATGAGATCACCCTTAGGACCATTCCCAGCTTTATTTTTGCCAGTGGGAATAAAACAGCTTAACAAAAAGCAGGGAATTACCACCAAGCCTCAGGAAAAAGGCTTAATGAGGAAAAGCTCCCCAGGAGCTCCCAGTTATGGATTTAATTGTCCAAAATGCTCCAGAGTTGAAGGAAAACTCTGTCCAGGACAGCAGGTGACAAAAACAATGGAGGGGATGAAACAGGAAGAATTACTGAGGCACAAAGTGGTTCATGAGCAAGAGATTTGGTCACAATGATCTAACAGGGCCATTGCTGCTCCCACATCCAGGTTTTTCGGCTGTTCTGTCTGTGCAAGGGCATGTTGGAGGGATTAATTACACTTCAATTAGTTAAAGTAATTAGTAAATTCTTCCCTGGGAGGGTGGGCAGGGGCTGGGCTGGATTTCCCAGAGAAGCTGTGGCTGCCCCTGGATCCATCCCTGGCAGTGTCCAAGGCCAGGCTGGAGCACCTGGCACAGTGGGAGGGGTTGGGGCTGGAACTGGGTGGGCTTTGAGGTCCCTCCCAACCCAACCCATCCCAGGATTTCATGGCTCTGTGATTAAAAACTCCTGTGATCCAAATACCCCAAAAATGATTGAGGATGGGGAAAGCAGAGAGCAGCTGGGACATCATTTCGGCCTCTGCTGTTTTCACAGAATGTTCTTTGTCTCAGTCTTTAATAGCAAGACCAGTTGTCACAGAATCACACACTGGCTATTCTGGGTTGGGAGGGACCCCCAAGGATCATCGAGTCTAACTCTTAAGTCAATGGCCCACAGAGGGGATTGAACCCATGGCATCATTACAACCAAGTTTTTAACCAACCGAGCTAATCTCAGGGTCTCTTATTCCCTGGACTGCCCCACCAGCTGGAAAAGGCTGGGATTAGGATAAGGAGCAGCACAAGCAGCAGCATTCCCAACAATCCCTGGCATCTCCTTCCCACCCAACAACCCAACCAGGAGGGGCAAAGCACCAACTTCTGGTCACAGAATCACAGAATTACCTGGGCTGGCAGAGCCCTGGGAGCCCCCCCAGCCCAGCCCTCGCTCCAAGCCCCCTGTGCCCCCCAGCCCATGGCACTGAGTGCCACATCCAGTGTCACCTGAAACCCCTCCAGGCAGGGAGAATCCCCCCCCTCTCTGGGCAGCCCCTGCCAATGCCTGAGCACTCTCTCTGCAAAGAATTGCTTGCCAATGGCCACCCCAAGCCTGCCCTGGCACAGCTCCAGCCTGGGCCCTCTTCTTCTCCTGCTGCTTGCCTGGGAGAAGAGACCAACCCCCCCTGGCTCCAACCCCCTGTCAGGGAGTTGTGGGCAGTGCTGAGGTGCCCCCTGAGCCTCCTCTTGGGCAGCCTCAACACCCCCAGCTCCCTCAGCCTCTCCTCCCAGGGCTGGGGCTCCAGGCCCTTCTCCAGCCTCGGGGCTCTTCTCTGGCCCTGCTCCAGCCCCTCAATGTCCTTCCTGAGCTGAGGGGCCACAACTGGGCACAGCACTCCAGGGGTGGCCTCAGCAGTGCCCACCCAGGGGCACAATCACTGCCCTAGGCCTGCTGGTCACATCATTCCTGATCCAGGCCCATCCTGTGGCTCTGGTTACTCCAGGAATGGGGCCTGGGCAGGGATGTGAAGATGATGAGGGGACTGGAGAATGTCCCCTGTGAGGAGAAGCTGAGGGAGCTGCTCAGCCTCTGAGCTGCCTGTTTCTCTCCTCCATCCAGCCCTGGCAGGGGGGCAGCAGTGGGGTTACCGTTCATGCAGGCTTCGTGCAGAGGAGAGGCCGTGTACAGGGGCGGGTTCACCTTGGCCCCGTGGGACAGCAGCACCTTCACACACTCGATGCTGCCCGAGGCACAGGCGTCGCACAGGGGGGTGCTGCCATCGATGTTCCTGGCATCCACCTGCAGGGCAGGGAGAAAACAGGGAATGGTTTGGGTTGGAAAGGAACTCCTGGGAGATCAGAGAGGCCAACTGAGCCTGTGCTGTCGAGGTTGCTGCTGATCCGTGTCCCCAAGTGCCACATCCACACTGGCTGAGGGCACTGAACACAAGGAAACAACTTCTGAATTGGACCAGTTGCCAAGAACACCAAATCCCCCCAAAATTAGAAACGGAATCATTAAAGTTGGAAAGGACCTCCAAGATCATCAAGGCCAACCATTAATCCAGCACTGTAAAGACCAACCCCTGTCCCCCAGTGCACATTTTTGAACACTTTTAGGGATGGTGATTCCACCCCTACCCTGGGCAGCCCCTTCCAGTGTCTGACCACCCTTTCCATGATGGGATTTCTCAAAATCCCCCCTGCCCCTGCCCTGGCCCAGCCTGAGGCCATTCCTTCTCCTCCTGTCCCTGTTCCTGGAGCAGAGCCCGACCCCTCCAGGGGCTGCAGCACCCACAGCTTCTTCTGCAATCCTGCAATCATTTGGCTTGGGAAAGCCCTCCAAGATCATGGAGTCCAACCATGCCCAGCCCTGCCAAGGCCACCCCTGCCCATGTCCCCAAGTGCCACCTCCACAGGGCTGTGAAACCCCTGCAGGGATGGGAACTCCCCCCCTGCCCTGGGCAGCTGCGCCAGTGCCCGCCCACCCTTTGCATGGAGAACTTTTCCATCCTGTGCCATCCAAACCCCTCCTGGTGCCATGGGAGGCCATTCCCTCTTGTCCTGTGCCTGTTCCCTGGGAGCAGAGCTCACCCCCCCATGGCTCCCCCTCCTCTTCCAGAGAGCCAGAAGGTGCCCCCTGAGCCTCCTTTGCTCCAGGCTGAGCCCCCCCAGCTCCCTCAGGATTCTCCAGCCCCTTCCCAGCCCCGGGCCCTGCACAGCTCCAGCCCCTCCATGTCTTGTTGTGAGTGGCCCAAAACTGCCCCCAGGATTCCAGGTGGGCCCAGCACAGGGGGATGGACAACCTTGGGGCCACCAGTACCAGCTCCATCCACAGACTCCTGCCGACTTTCCCTGTTGAGCCTGGACCCAGAGGGGGTTATCCCTTGAGTGTTGAGTTCTGGGCCCCTCAGCTGAAGCAAGAGATTGAGGGGCTGGAGCGGGGCCAGAGAAGAGCAACGAGGCTGGAGAAGGGAGTGGAGCACAAGTGCTGTGGGGAGAGGCTGAGGGAGCTGGGGGTGTTTGTGCTGGAGAAGAGGAGGCTGAGAGGTGACCTCAGCACTGTCTGGAAGTGCCTGAAGGGAAGTTGTGGCCAGCTGGGGGTTGGTCTCTTCTCCCAGGCACTCAGCAATAGGACAAGGGGGCACGGGGGGCTCAAGCTCTGCCAGGGGAAATTGAAGTTGGAGAGCAGAAAAAACTTCTTTGCAGAGAGAGTGCTGAGGGATTGGAATGGGCTGCCCAGAGAGGGGGTGGATTCCCCATCCCTGGAGGTTTTTCAGCTGAGCTTGGCCGTGGCACTGAGTGCCATGATCTGGTAACGGGACTGGAGTTGGCCCAAGGGTTGGACTTGATGATCTCGGAGGTCTTCTCCAACCCAATCCCTTCTATAATTCTATCCTACATCCCCGAGGCCCCCAGAGCCACACCTGGGCCCCTGCATCGAGCAGCAGCTGCACACACTCGGTCTGTCCCCGCAGGCTGGCCTCATGCAGGGGTGTGATGGAGTCGAAGGTGACAGCGTTGACACAGGCCCCGCTCTCGATGAGCTGGCGCAGCCGCAGCAGCTCCCCCCGCCACGCAGCCTCGTGCACCGGCGTGCGGTCAGCCCAGAAACCTGGAGAGGAGCGAGGAAGGGAAGGAGGAAAGGAATCAACCCACAGACACCGGGGAAATGTGGGGGGTGCTGTCCCACAGATGGGGTACTGGGGAGGAATTCGTGGCTGGGAGGGTGGGCAGGGGCTGGGCTGGATTTCCCAGAGAAGCTGTGGCTGCCCCTGGATCCATCCCTGGCAGTGTCCAAGGCCAGGCTGGAGCACCTGGCACAGTGGGAGGGGTTGGGGTTGGAACTGGATGGTCTTCAAGGTCTCTTCCCACCCAAACCATTCCACGGTTCTATGATTTGAAGGAAACAGAAGAAAACCAATTTCCACATAATTTTGTGTCATCTTTCACCCCATAATCCACAGGGCAGGAAAAGGGGAAGGAGCCTCCAGGTCTTTCCATGTTTTCAAGCTCTGTTTTCTCACTTTAAGCAGCATCTGGGCCTCCTGACCTGCCCCAAACAGTCCAACAATGAGCCCAAACCTCATGATTTGTTTTATCCTTTCCTGTTGTCACCGTCACTCCCAGGAACAGCTGCTGCTCCCACCTCCCAGATGACTTATTTTATTGCAACTCAGGAATATCAGAAATATCAGGAAGGATATTGAGAGGCTGGAGCAGGGCCAGAGAAGAGCAACGAGGCTGGAGAAGGGACTGG
>VWZD01005998.1:0-12335 GCA_013396695.1 Sakesphorus luctuosus
CCAATCGATTCTATGATTTGGAAAACCTGGTTTTGTTTCCACTTACTGTTTGTTTGGAAGCAGAAAACTACAGGTTTCCTGCAAAGGCATTGCTGTAAACATGAGGTTGCTGGGAGAGTTTGGATAAATGAATCCCACTGAAGTTGCTTTGTTTTGTACAAGTTATTCAACACCCAATGCATTGAAGAGTGAACAAGCCAGAAAGTGAGTTGCTGTTTTCTCATTATAGTACTTTCCCAGTATCTTGCTGAGGAGACAAGGTCAGACACTTCCAATGAATATTTATTTATACAAAATGTAATAACTTCAGGCAGAGATTCTGAGATATGCCTTTGCAGCAAAGCCTGAGGCTCACAATTCTTTTCTGGGATTTAAAAAAGCCTTGAGCAGGGTAGAGATTTGAGAGCACGTCTTCTGCCTTCCACATGGGATCTCTTCTCTTCCTTCTCCCCCTGCTTAACTATCTTTTTGCAGAGGTAAAGGCAAATCTGGCTTTAGCATTTAACACACTCTGAGAGCTCACAGATGAAAATTTGAATCAAAGATATGTACTAGATAAACTTTTTTTTTTCACTTTACTTGAGATGAGTTGCCTAAATGCCTTGAAATCTGGACCTAAAACTTTAAGGATTAGAACGCTGATAACTAAATGTCATCTAAAAGCTGAGTCATGTTTCTAAATGTCTTTGAGGCATTTATCATGGATTATATAGTGCAGAATTAATTTCTTTCCAGATTTGTTTGTTACTGCAATATTAAATGATGAAAATGATGGAAAAAATGATCAGGCAGTTGCACAGCCTAATAAGGCAAGGAACCATCTCAGCAAACAGAGAACACAACTGAGCATTAATGAAAGAAATTACAGCAAAAAGGGACAGTTCCAGACTGCATTGCACACACATCAGGGAACAATTTAACAACTGAGTAACCAGAGGGATGTTATTGAGGCTGTATCCCTGCAGAAATGAAAAATTGTGCTGTGCTGACACCTGGTGCACAAAATCCATTTGCTCAGGATAGCACAGCTCCCCATCAGGCATCCCCAAAGCGGCTTTCCAGCCCAGATTGGTTATCCTGAGGCCTTTCTGATCACCTAATGTTTGCACAGCACTTAGAGACAACCAGAGTTATCTGGGATGGATGTCTTCCTGAGCAATTCAGCACGGCTCATTTTCATCTATTTACAAGAGATATCTTGATATATTAAGGATGTGATTAGAGGCTTGGGGAGAGGTTTTTTTTCAAGGGCACAAACAGCAGTGGGAGTGCTTGTCTTCAGAATATGCCTTACAATTTATTCCTGTTGCAAACTCCTGTTTAATTTGGGGGCTTTGCATGTCAGAGGCTATTGGAGCAGTTAGAATCGGGGAAGGTTGGAAAGACCACCAAGAGCATTGACTCCAACCCTTAACCCAGCACTGCCAAGACCACCACTAACCCATGTGCTCAGGTGTCACATCCACATGGCTTTGTAATCCCTCCGGGGATGGGGACTCCACCCCTGCCCTGGGCAGCTGTACCAGGGATGGACAACCCTTTTAGTGAAGAATTTTTTCCTAATAACCAGTCTAGACCTCCCCTGGCACAACTGGAGCTCATTTCCTCTTATCCTCCTGCTTGTTACCTGGGAGAAGAGACCAACATCCATCTCACTGCAATCTCCTTCCAGTTAGTTGTGCTTGTAGAGAGCAATAAGGTCCTTAGATCTTGTTTGCCGCACATCACTCCCTAGGGATAAAACCAGAAATGTTTCTTGTCAAAACCAGAAATGTTTCTTGTCATACCCCATTGTGCTCCATCAAGAACCCAGAAGGAGCTTTCAGAGGGTTAGGAAGAAGCCTTCTCCATAAACATAGCCATATGCAGTTCTGTCCTTTGATGTAGCCTTGATCATTTCGTACAAACACTATCTTTATTCATTTCTTAAAAAAAACAACCATCATAAACCCTGTATTTCCTTACATGTGTGTAGTAGTTTTGGCTCTAGTCAGCACAGGTCCCCATTTAGGCCTCAGTTTTCAGCAGGCCTCAAAGGACGTGACGCAGATTAGAGGGGACAGGTATCATCTGACTTAAGCAGCCAAAGAGGTATTTCATATCATCTGACATCATTAGGAAGCGTCGAGGAGTATAACAAGCCAGGGGGGAGGAGTTTCTGCCTTTTCGGTCCATGCTTCGGACCAGGAGGGTTCCTACTCCCTGACTGCTGATATCAGGCCCTGCTGCTGCCGGTCTGCGTGGCTGTTTACCTGGGGAAGTGAGCATATTCCTGTTAATTCCTTTTTCCCTCTTGCTGGGAGGTTTCCTCTGGGGAGGAGGTTTGGTTGGTTCAGAATTCTGCTTGTTAGCTGGGGCGACCTCGGTGAGCCTGTTGTTGTTTCCTGTCACTATGTGCTATTTCATAGTTGGTGTTAAGCTTTCCACTTCTCTATATAAATATAAGAAATTCACCATGTCCAAAGCCTCATTTCTGTTTTTTTTCCCTCACTCTCCTTCTCTGGGAGTGGACCTTTTGACTGGGTACCAGGCAGTTGGCATTTTGCCAGCTTAAACTATAACAATGTGCTATAAAGATTCTTGTACTCAGGGACCATCAAGTTTTCACGTGAGTGAAAGAATGATCCACCAAAAAGCCTGTGGTGACATGAAGACAACTTTCTCCAAATAGAGACTGCATCTTCCTGTTAGGCCAATTAATATAATAAACTATAACTATTGCATTTTTCAGCCTTCTTTAGACCTGTTCTATTTAGCCCAGCTGTAAAATATACACTTAACCACTGAGTTTAGGAAGAACAGACTCACCTAGACATGATGCTTTCCTCTGCTATGGGAAGAAGGTGCGCTGTAGCCAGATTAACCACCTGGCCTTGACTTTTACTTAGGCATGTCCTTATTTTACATTCATATCTTCAAAACCCCACATATTTTACCAGCCTGTTACTGTCCAAAGTTCTGTGAAGGAGAGGTGAGAATCTGTGGCAGCATAAACCAGATGTATCCTGAAATCACTGTAATTACCTATGCAGACATGGTGACCTAAAAGACCCATTAGACCAAGCAAACAATTTCCAACAGCAAACAGTGGGCTTGTTTACTTCCCTTGAAGCTTGTTAGGCTTCATCCTTTCTGTTTTCAGGGGTTTTTTTCCCAGCTAATTGATTTATAGCATCAATTTCAAAACTGAAGCTCCTTGTTTTCATTTTTTAATACTCCGCACCACAGAGTGCTTTCACTCTGCATTTAATGCTGGGTTCAGTTAGCATATGGAGATGAAAACCAGCTGCCTGTTAAGAGTCTCACATGTCTCACTTCATACAGAATTGAGAGGCACCCAAAATACTGCAGGAACCTCCCTTAGTTACCTCTTACCTGTGGCTTTGTCTGCCTTTATCTAATCATTAATTCACATTAAACATATTTAACACGCAACAATTTATCTTCCCCTTGGAACTCTTCAGTCATTTTTTTATCCTTAATCCCTTGAAAACTTCCACTTGTTCCCTGGGGCATCTCTGCTCAGCCATCACTGGGTGCAGCACATGAGGAGCTGACAACAGAGATTTTGAATGTAACCAAAGCACCTTTAAATGAGATGGCTCAGCTGTCTGCAGCAGTGAGGCCGGATAAAGGAAGACAAAACAGCTGGGAGTGAGTCTGAGGTGAGCCTTGTGCTTCATTAACTCTTTATCAGCCGTTTCTCACTGCATGGAAATGCTGTAAACAGTCACGGGTGACAAAACCTGTGGGCTTTTATCTGGACATCAGCGTCAGCCCAGGTCACATCTGAAATTTCTGGGGCTTTTGGATAATATCTCTAAATCATAGAATAGAATCATAGAATCATAGAATGGATTGGGTTGGAAAAGACCTCCCAGATCATCAAGTCCAACCCTCAGTCCAACTCCAGTTCCTTTACCAGATCACGGCACTCAGCGCCACGTCCAATCTGCATTTAAAAATCTCCACGGATGGTGAATCCACCCCCTCTCTGGGCAGCCCATTCCAATGCCTGATTACTCTAAATAATTTTGTCGTCACTGCTAAAGAGTTAAAGCTCTCCTGTTTTCATGTCTTGACTGTTAGGAAGTAAGAAGGTCACAGGTTGTCAATCTGCACAATTTTTCCCGCTCTACACTTTGCTAGATTTGGGGAAGATCACCTGAATGTGTCACTGCTTATTTGTGCCTTTCCCCCTTTACTGTAATATGAAACAAACCATTTGCCTTCCTTACATACTGAGCAATAGCATCATAGTATTTTCTTCTTCTTAACTTGCTGGTTGTTTATTGCCATGTGGTTAGACTGGGCAGAAAAAATAATCTTTTTATTCTGTATTTGTACAGCTCAGCACAGTGAGACTATGCTCAGAGCCAGAAGCTGCAAAGCTGTAAAATAATCCAAGTCAGAAGCATGGATATGTGAGTGTGTGTGTGCTGGCAGTATTTCACTCCTGTTGTCATGCAAATTGTGAAAGGTATTTAATACCCGTCGCTCTCCAAGCTTTGGCAGGATCATTAAGATTGGAGACTTGTGGGTTGTCCTGCAAGGATCACAGGAAACACACCTCCCCTCTCCATCCCAGCAGGGAAAATGCCCACTCCTGCAGCTTACTGTGCACTGCCACTTACCTGGCTGCTGTGTGTAGAGAAATGCTAAAATAAACCCCATGTGACCCCAAATTCACTCTCAATTTCTTTTCTCCCTGTTCAGAGGCACAAGCCAGTTGTACATTAAGGTTCTTACTGAGTTCTGCTTTCCACCGCTCCTTGATATTTAAAGCAACAGCTTTTAAGCTGCTTGTGGTACTGGGTCTAGTTTTGTAGACATAAAAAATATTAAAAGCAAAAGAGGAAATGGTGGTTATGCCTCATTTTTAAACTGACAGACAGAAGAAGGCAAGTTCCTCCCTGTTAATCCAGCAATCAGACATAATTTGTCTCAAAACCACATGAATTGCTTCACTAAAACATGATGGGGCTTGGAGCAGTGGAAGGTGTCCCTGTCCATGGCAGGGGATTGGAAGTGGATGGTCTTTGAGGTCCCTTCCAACCCCAACTGTTCCATGATTCCATGAAAACAGGACGGTCCCCATCCTACTCACCATGCAAGTTCATGGAAACACATTTCTTGTGCTGACTCTGGCACTCTGCACAGCAACAGCTGTCAGAAGCAGAGCTCAAGATTTCCACACAGACTGCTTGGCATTGTCGGAAAAGGATTGTAAGAGCAAGTTATGTGTGAAATAAATTAAAGACACAGACTTACTCTAGGTCACAGACAGGGTCAAACAAGCAGCTAATTAACATCTCAGAGTGACCCTGTCCCTGCCTGGCTCTGCCCTCTCTGATGTTACTGAAAACACTTACATTTCAGTAGCTTAATCCTGTGGTTTAAGACTTGTTTTTGCAATGCAAGGAAATAAAAGCAACAGATTTTAAAGGGACCTTAAGATGTTTACTTTGTCTTCCCTGAGCTGCCAGTAAGTGAAGCTGTTCTTGCAGGAAGTGGATTCAAATGTAGACTTTCTAGCACTTAAGGATGCTCGGGGAAGTGAGTGGTTTTTTAGTGAGCAGTTCACATCCATCTCTGTGTCCAGAGATTCAGGATGTGCACCTATTGCAGCCAGAACTCATGAGATTCTGTCCTCCAGCTCAGGCAGGAATGGTCTGAGCTCAGTGATAATCCCAGCTAAAGCCATTACATAAACACAGAGAGATTTTCCATATAATACTTGTAGAAAGTCTGACTGAGAGCTTCCCCTGATGCTCACAGCTGCAGTCCTGCCCGGGTTATCAGTTCCTCCCCCTTCCACCCGCACAGCTCACAAATATCTGCAATGGAAAAGGCCAGCTTGGAATTCTTGAATGGGATTTACATTTCTGCAATTAATAAATCTTCAGGAAGAGACATGATAATCTCTCTGGTGATTTACTTTATATGCCTCAAGAGCTGAGCTCAGGAGGGAAACTGGTGACTTCTGGCCTTTGCCCCTTTTGGGATCACTGGGGAATGGAATCAGCACCCAGTTACAAAACCAGACAGTGAGAACTGTCAGTGCTTTCCTCATTGCCAGGGACTTCAGAATAGACCTCTGGGGGAAAGGACAGTTAATGAGGTCACAAGAGTGTGTGAAGTCACACTTCAGCATGTGGTGAGTGTCCAGGACTGCTGTGGAAAGAGCTGCAATGGTTCATCTTTGATCAGTGGGAATGATGAGCTGCAATACCTGCAGAGCTGCCTCCAGCTCTGGGGGCACAGCACAAGAGGGATGTGGAGCTGCTGCAGTGAGTGCAGAGGAGGCCCTGGAGATGCTGCAGGGCTGGACCCCCTCTGATCTGGAGCCAGGCTGGGAGAGCCTGGAGAAGAGAAGGCTCCAGGGATACCTGAGAACCCCTGCCAGGGCCTAAAGGGGCTCCAGGAGAGCTGGAGAGGGACTGGGGACAAGAGATGGAAGGACAGGAGAAGAGTAAATGGCTTTAATCTCCCAGAGGGCTGGGTTAGATGGGATATTGGGAAGGAATTCTTGAATGTGAGGGTGGGCAGGCCCTGGCACAGGTTAGACAGAGAAGCTGTGGCTGCCCCATCCCTGGGAGTGTCCAAGGCCAGGTTGGACAGGGCTTGGAGCAGCCTGGGCTGGTGTGAGGTGTCCCTGCCCATGGCAGGGGGTGGGACTGGATGGTCTTTCATGTCCCTTCAGATCCAAACCATTCTGTGATGTATGATTGTATGATTTTGCTGATAGTGCAGTGTTGCTCAGGTCCACAACTCTTCAAGTTTCAATACTAAAGATAAAGTGAAGGGAGATGAATTTCATGAAAAACCTCCAACTGGTTACGTTCAGATGTCTCCATGAAACCTTTTAACTGTGTTCAGTCGTACAAACAACTCAACTTCTATGTTGAAAGAAAAAAACCTGACAGAATAATCAAAATTCATATCACTCAGCATAGATCCTCAAGTACAAACCTTGCACCCTGTCATTTTGTCTGTCTTCAATCATATGCTCCATTAAGCAGTGACTGTGTCTTTCTCTGGTGTGTGGCTGAGCTCATCATGTGATATCAATTAATAATAAAATGGAAACTGCAAGCAAATGAACCCACAGTGGAGGGAGCAGAATGATGGGGCTGTGCTATGATGGGTGCTATATTATGATGAGGATTGCAGCAGATATATCCCCACACTAGACCCTCTGCAGAAACAAATCCATCAAAAAGATAATCCTGAGGACTGAGCAAGCACCCTCTCTGGTGACTAAGCCCTGCCATTGCTCTTGTTTCTGGTCCTGGTATAGTTTCACCTGCTTTTCTATACATTTGGCATCCCTTTATTTGCCATATTCTGCTTTTTAACCGTGTAATAGTTCCATTCCTGAGGCTCTAAACTCAGTTTATGAAATCCAGGTGGTGGACTAGGGGAAGCCTGTACTCTGGGAACTGGTTTAAAAGCCACTGCTTGTCTTCCTGCCTTGTTTAATAACCTAAAGGATTAAGGCATCCCACTCTGGAACAAAACAGAGATCATCCCCATAATTTTCACTGACTCACTCTGGTGAGGAAGGGCCATATGTATTCCATTATCTTTGTGTTGTCACTCAAGAAGAAAAAAATGAGTTACCATAAGTAAGACACAAAGGAGTTCTGAAAAAAAGAACAGTTCTGCCCTGGCTTAAGATATTTGTTACACTTAAAGTAAAATTGGCAATGCTTTCTCAGAAAAAGTGGCCTTTTGTTCCTCATCTTTAATCTATTTAATACTTTGCCTTCTTTTTTTTTTTTTAATTTCCAAATAAAGAATCATTGAATTTCAGAATGGTTTGGGTTTGAAGGGATCTTAAAAACAATCCAGTCCCACCCCCTGTCATGGGCAGGAACAGCTTCCACAAGACCAGGTTGCTCCAGGCCCCAGCCAGCCTGGCCTTGGATATTTCCAGGAATGAGAGCATCCTACTAAGAGATCTCAGGTTGCCAGGAAGTGTGTCTTGATACCAGTGATATCATTACAGGTTAAAAAAAAAAAAAAAGAAAGAAAAGCCTATAACTAGATAGAATTAAAAAGATGTAAGATTTATCTCTGTCAATCTGATGAGGATCATTCCTAAAAAAAAGAAAAAATAAATAAAATTCAGCCTTTCTGTTTGCCAATAAATTTTAAAATGTCTAAGATTTTCATTTCTTCCCCTTTCTCTACCTGTCGTCCCATATCACCCAAAAGGAGGGGTCAGACTTCACACCCAACTCTGTCCTGCTTTGAATCCCTTCACAAGAGCTTCAGAACAAAGAGAGAGAGGTGTCACGTGTGGATCAGGACTGACCTTTTCATCGAGACCTTGTTCTGTTTGTTGTTCCCCAAAAGTCTCAGAGCCAATTGCACGCACCGGTTTTGTTTGCAAAAGGATTTAGAGGGTGATAATTGGAAAAGAGACAGAATGGATGTGCACTGCAGCTCAAACCAGCTCACTGGGGTTTTTAAATGTGAGCCTGAAAGGAGAATTACATTATGTCAGAATTAATAAAATTTTTCTGCAAGCAAGGAGAGGCTCGAATGCAGGAGGTGATTAGATCATTTATTTTCACACCCTGTGACCAGGCTCTTTTTTGTTCATCTACCTTTGCCCCATAGCCCTCATGGTAGAGGAAGAAGATGTGCTTCTGGTTGGCCCTTCATCTCAGGGTATGTTTTTACAAACTTTAAAAACTGAGTTTACCATCAGGTTATGGCACATGCAGAGAGCTTCTTGTTTCATGGCCCAGATAAATCTTTTCACTCCCAAATGCTGTACAGGAAGAGAAAAGAACCCTGCAGCAAGCCTGGTAGACCTGTGATTCTCAGCTCCCACCTCAAGCCCTCTCAGTAGTGTATTTAAATTAATCCATTCCTATTTCAGATACAAGAAATGCTGAACTAGGGCTGATAGGGTAGAAGGGACCTCAGAAGGTCAGCTTGGCCCTCATCCTGCTTCAGGACAAGCACAACCTTGTGCAAACCCCTCCTGTCAGACAGTGTCTGCTCTGAGAAACCTCTGAGGCTGAAGATGTTCCTGCTGTCTCAGCTAATCTGCTTCAGTCCTTGGTTCCTTCTGTGACCATCCTAAATTCCAGTTAAACCACTTCTTTGCTGTGGATGATTAAATGCAAATTTTTAACCTGGCAATCAGATTAGATTTGTCCATAATGTAAGGTACCCTGAGATTAAACATCCTCCTCCTCCTGAATAACAAATACCCTTCTCTCCTCTCCTTTCTCACTGAAAGCATCTCCCCATTCTCCTCTGTGAAAGCATAGAATAAATCTCTGCTTATTCTCCATTTTACATCCACCCCCACTTTTATTTCATTATTTGTTGTGGAAATTACAAATCATTCTGCAATCAGATGTTCTTTGATAGATATTTACTGGCCAAATAGATTTGGATTCCACCTATGATAATAATAATCTACATGTCACCCCTCAGCAAAGAGCTAAATGAGAATAGGAAGAGGAGGAAGCCCACTTAAACCACAAACTTTTGTTATTCAGATTAGATGTTAAAAGGAAATTCTTTACTCACCTGGTAGTGAGGCCCTGGCACAGGTTGGGCAGAGAAGCTGTGGCTGCCCCAGCCCTGGAAGTGTCCAAGGCCGGGTTGGACAGGGCTAGGAGCACCCTGGGCTGGTGGGAGGTGTCCCTGCCCATGGCAGGGGGTGGAACCAAATAGTCTTGAAGGTCCCTTCAAATCCCAGCCTTTCTATGGCTCCACAATTTACATAATCCTTACAATTTAAACAAGTGACATGTGCAAGTATTCCCCCTCTGAACTATTCCCTCCTCTACTGAATACAATGGACAGCAATAGCAATGCTGAAAGACAACTTTTTTGTGTAGATTTTAAATTAAGTATCCAATGGGATTTCAACTTTATTTTAAATCACCTTTCTGTTTGGTTCCAAGTCCTTCAGCTTCTTTATTTAATTATTCTGTTATTAAAGAAAAAAAAAGAATTGTTTTTATGGTGAAAAACAACAATGTGCAAAAAATATGATGTTTCAACAGGACAGTTCTGGGTAAACAATTTCTGGTTTATTCCTGTGGGTGAGCAATCCTCTAAGTTTCAGGGAGCAGTAAACCTCCACAGGCCAAATTTTCTCCAGATTTATAGCAAAATTTCACAAAATAACCATTTTCCACTGTGCTTACTCAAAATGGTTGTGAAATTGTGAGCCAAGCCTGGCATTTGGATGGGATGCAGCCTGCAACAAGATGTGGATCCAGGGCATTCCTGTGGGCAGGGGCTTGATGCCAACCCCCTTATTTTAGTCTGATACAGACACATGATACAGTGTCATGTGTGTGAATGGTTTAGTGCCACTAATGCTTTGGGTCATGGTGCTTTTGAGGGGTTTCAGGGTGAAAAGGGTGAGAAAACAAGAGGGTAAGTTAGTCTAGAGGTGTGAACAAAGTGAATATGTCGAGCTCAGTATCTGAACTGCTTTGTATTGGGCACATCAGGTTCTCATTGGACCAAGCAGGCACTGAAATTTCAGGGTACAACAAATTCAGATGGTCAAATGGCTTTGGAATTTCTTGCCATAAAACCTCTCAATAACATAATCCAATGACAAATTCAAAAAGGAAAGCATGGTAGATTTTGCTTCACTGTTACCATTTAATAGGAGTGATTTTAGTAAGGCAAGAAATAAAATGCAACTTACAAACTAAAAGAGGGGAAATTTAGGTTACATATATGGAAGAAATACTTCCCTGGGAGGGTGGGCAGGCCCTGGCACAGGTCGGGCAGAGAAGCTGTGGCTGCCCCATCCCTGGGAGTGTCCAAGGCCAGGTTGGACAGGGCTTGGAGCACTCTGGGCTGGTGGGAGGTGTCCCTGCCCATGGCAGAGGGTTGGAATGAAATGGTCTTTCAGTTCCCTTCCAACCTTAAACATTCTGGGATTTGATGATTCCATAGAAATAGTTGGGAGTTCTTCTGATGCAACATTTCCTTTCTGATTAATCTGTGTTTATCACAAACACACACTTTCCCTATTATAAAATATTAATGAGAAACTGTGAGTTTTGCTTTGTTAAAAAAAAAAGAATAAAAAGAAATAATCACATCTATAACAATGTTCAATTTACAACTGCAGAATTTCACAAATATCTGGTTTACATCATCATTCTTCATAAAAAGTAGTTACAAAAAATTTATGTAGTAACTCTAAAGGTAGGTACATCAGCAAGAGAGCCTATGGAACAGAGAGAGGTGGATGTCTGAACAAGGGGCTGGGAGGAAAATCACCTTAAGAAAACTGTGAGCTTGGGTAAGATAATCAAATGCCCATTTCAATAACTTCACCTTGAGTTTAAGTCTCAAATTTAATTTTTTAATAGATAAACTGACTCACTCATATTTTGAAACTTCTCAAGTTCCTTTTTTCATATCTCTGCACAGTTTCCAACCCTTTTGTTGTTGCTCTTTCTGATCCTCTCCTGACTGTCACCTTTCTGGCATTCCCTCACAGTGCTTAAAAGAGGAGTGTCATCTTCAGGGAGAACACAATGGGGTTTGATGAATCCCTGGAGAAAATTGCAGAGGGGAAAGAATCAGGTTCAGATTGCCTAATTTTCACAAAATACAGGCAGACAGAATGCATTTGTATAAAATATTACTCATAATTTTTAGCCAGACGATGACAAAGCAAAAGTGAGAACAGTGCATTTTTTATGTGATTTGGAACCATTTCTGGGAGACAGAACGGGCCAAGAAAGAGTCTCTGCAGGACATTGTCCTGATTTTGGCTGGAATGGAGTTCATTTTCTTTCAAATAGCTGGCACACTGCTGTGTTTTGGTTTCAGTATCAGGATAATGTGGGTAACACATTGCTGTTTAGTTTTTATTAAGTAGTGTTTTTAATTGCTGGGAGGGAGCAAGGCCAGGACAGCTGGTCTGAGCAAGGCAAGGACAGCTGGCAAGTAGATATTCCACACCATGGAAAGTCATTCCCAATATATAAACTGGGGGACTTTGGCCAGAAGGGGCCAATCACTGCTCAGGGTGGGCTGGGCATCAGTCACTGGGTTGAGCATCACTTGTTTTTCTTGGGTTTTGTTCCCCTCTCCTTCTTCCTCTTCTCTTCTTGTTCTTGTTCCCCTTGTTCTCCTTGTTCTTGTTCTTCTTGTTCTTCTTCTTGTTCTTCTTCTTGTTCTTCTTCTTGTTCTTCTTCTTGTTCTTCTTCTTGTTCTTCTTCTTGTTCTTCTTCTTGTTCTTCTTCTTGTTCTTCTTCTTGTTCTTCTTCTTGTTCTTCTTGTTCTTGTTCTTGTTCTTCTTTCTCTTGTTCTTGTTCTTCTTGTTC
>VWZD01005999.1:12430-30945 GCA_013396695.1 Sakesphorus luctuosus
AAATTAAAATTTGAGTCCAGTAGAATTAGGTGTGAAACCTTGCAGATTCCCAGCTAACTGTATATTGTGATTCAATTTGGCAGCTTATAGGACTTAGAAAATTGCTTTTATTTGCCTCTACTTTCCATTTTACATCCACTTCTGGAATTGTGCAAAAAGACAGCAAATGGCCATGAATATATCTTTAGTCTATATTCATTGCTCATTTCCTTCTTTCCTCTAATGAAAATAGGGGAGACACACCAATTTTTCCACCTTTTTACTGAAAAGAAAAAGAGTAGCAATCTTAATGCTTACACACCTAACAGATGGAACGAAATTACAGAGAAATGCTGACACAGTATATGTTCTGGGTTTTAGTGAAAAATCTTCCATAGTCAAAGAACTCAAACTTTTAAAAATTATTTTTTTTTAAATTGTGCTTGCCCTAAAATCAGTCTGTTCATTTTTCGTTATAACTGCAGTTATGGGGAAAAATCTCAAAAGCTTCCAAGTCTGCCGCAAAGACAGATGTTTGAATGATCCCCTCCTGCTCAGTATCAGCTGTTCAACAGAGGTTGCCTCAGAAATAAAGGACCAGTTACCTCTAATTCTGGCTGCCTTTTCAGGAATAATACAGGGGATTTTATAATAATGAAGGTACCTTCATTGTTCTGGGGATCAACTAAAAGCTTCTGGCAAACACAGATTTAGCTCACCAACAATAGAACTTGCTGCAGCTCCTTGCTCTTACACTTTACTTGCAGGCCATTTCTATAACAAGTATAGTTTTTATGAAGGTATAGTGGAGCTGATCACACTGAGTCTCCCATGAATTCTGCATCTTGCCATTTCAAGCATGAGTGATTCACTTATTTGGAAAATAAAATCAGCAGCAGATCCGGCCACTGGAGAAAGAATGTAGGTAGACTCATGGTGTGCTCTGCTGCAGGTATAGAGTGAGGTAGTGAATTTGATTTAGCACTCAAAGATAAAAAGTCTTGAAGGTCTAGTTGAAGATGTTCCTTCACCTTGCAGGGAAGTGGACTAGAGGACCTTTAAAAGGTCCCTTCCAACTCAAACTATTCTATGATTCTGTGAAGGCTACACCATCACATTGCTTTACTCATAAGTTAGCGTTTTTAGGTGCAGAAGTGAAGAGGATCTAAAGAAATCAAATCAACAATACCCAAACCAGGTGAGAATATAGTGTCCATATGTTCTTCAGAGTTGCCATGTGATTTTCTCTAAAGAGGATTCACATGGAGCGGCCTAAATGTAAAAGAACTACATTCCTGTTTTACTCTCCTTTGGTCACTGGCGTACCATCATAGGAAAGGTTCTTTTCCTTCAGAATCTAAAAGATTTCTGAGACTGGAATCACAAAGCAAAACAATGAAAACAAGACTTAACTTTGCATATTATTGACCAGAGAAGGAAGTAGAAGAAAATTCCCATAGAAAGGAACTCCCATGAAAAAAAGTCTTAAAACCCTATAAAAGATTAAGTATAGAAAATAATGGCAATCTAAATACATGGTAATGAAACATGGCAAATCATTTTTGGAGGGAACCCATTTCATTTTCACAAATTAGGATGACCTCTGCATACCTCACTGAAGTTCTTATTTTATCACTCTTGAGCTCATAAAAGAAGGTATATTTCATCCCAGGGGTAATGTTAAGATGCTGTGAGCTAAACTCAGAAATATGCACTGAACAGTCCCCATTACCAGACAGGGTGGACCCTTGTGCATAGGACTAAGACTTGAGTAACCCTTTTGAAGCCTTCCTTCTCTCATGACCCTCCTGCTGCTGCACTTTGGTCTGAGGAACACACACATGCGGAGACATGGCAGCCTAGGTAGTGACTGGGTTTGCTGGACTCTCTGTGAGAGATCTTCATTCACACTTGATACTGGTTCTTGGAAATTTAGCAGTCATTGGTGGATTAGAAACAACATTATTCACACATGGGCATGAAGGGAGGAAAATTAACATAAAAAAGTAAGGCATACTGTGATCAGAAGTATAACTAGGATGACTACTGAAACAGAGAGTGGCCCCCTGCTCTGAAAAATTACACCAAAATCTTATTTGGCTTCTCTAACAGCAGGCATCCTAAGAGCCACTTTTGCCCAACCTGTCATTTCTGAATAGGCCATATGTGCTTCAGGTCCCAGAGGTGCAGGACAAATTCCCAGATACACACTCTGTCCGGAAGTGTTAGGGGTGGACATATTGAAATGGTAAGGAAAAAACCTATCTCACTTTCTTTCCCCACTGCTGTTAAACCTCTGATAGAACATTACCATGACTTTCTTCAGCTTTCAAGACAGAACAAATCTTAGTGCTTCATCCGTCCTTGTTAGGTCCCATTTTCTCTTGTTCTTGAGCTTGCCTCTTTACTGCCCTCATAAAAATCAAAAATTTTGTTTATATTTCTGTCTAAATTTCTACCATTCTCTAATAAGTGGAGAACTGTATTTCTCTTCATAACTACAGTAGAAGCTGATGCTCTCCATTTTTGAGGGTTGCATGACTCTGCCAAGCTCATCTGCCTAAAGCAAAATGGAGATCAAGTGTGACACACTGTGTCCCCCCTATCCCCTGGAGATAATGCTATCCTCGTGTTAGCTTCTCTGCTTCATGAAATGGGACAACACGGACAACATTATTTACTTTGAAGATCTGATTGCTTGATCGAGTTAGATAGTAATTTATAAGCAGCCAATTGATGTTATATTTGAGTTGATTAAGAAGTTGAGGACAGGGTAGTAAGCATAGATCCTCAGCAAACAACTATATTTCTCCATGATGAGATTGCATTCTGGAGCACCTGGCACGAAGCTTAGATTACAGGAAACTGACAGCTCTGTGGAAAAGCTCTGCATAAACAATTCTGCAGGCTTTCTGGAAAAGCTTCCAAGATGATCCATAGAAAATTATTTTTCAGTTTGCTTAAAGAAAAAGCAGCATGAAGTGACACCAGTAAACAATTTTAGGCACTAGCCACACCTCAGCTAATTAAAAACTAAGCTGAGGTCTGGAACCTTAATACAGACTGGTGTCCCTAAGCATTATTGTGGAATACTTAGGAGACCAAAGCAGAACAAGAGTTTAATTATTTCAAAGAGAGCCCCAATACAGTATTTTTTCCATTGTTTCCCTTCGGTAAAGTCCGGAGAGTCAGTGTTGAGGGACGCTTTGAGGGATGGCACGGGGCCACAGCCTGGGGAGCTGCTATGGCCTGGGGGAAGAAGGGGAGAATCTGGGCCCCGAGCTCAGGCTGCAAGAGAGGTGGTCAGGCAGGAAGCGGCAGCTCCACGGCCAAGGGGACCGACCCTTGCAGACGGAGTCGAGAGCCCCGGGCCGCGGGCGGGCGGCGCAAGGGGGCGCGCGGGTGCTGCGTGCGGGGCTGCCAGGGCGACTTCGCGAGGTGGCGACGGTGGGCGCGGGGCGCTGAGAGACGCTGAGCAGCTCCCCGGAAAGGAGTGGAAACCTGGGGCATCCTAAGCATACTGGCAGCCGAGGCCGGACAGGCTGTCATGGCGCTGAGGGGGAAGGCTCCAGGAGGGTTTTGGGGTCGGGGCGAGGAGGGTGCAATACGGACCGCCGGGGAGGCCAGCGCTCCTGCCGCCGACCCCAGTGGGAAACTACTGCCGCTTGCCCACCGGCTTCGGCAGAGGGTTCTGAGTCCGACTGAGTGCAAGAATAAATGAGGGAATGCCTCGAGATGGTCGGTGAATCACAGCGAGGGCTGCTCCGCTGTTCCGCGACAGCCGCGCTGCTTGGGGTGCCCTCGGTGCCCGGGGGCACCCACGGGTGGATCGACCGCCGTGACCACAGGAATCCCGCAGGCCTGAGTTGGCGGGAAGTGGTTTATAAGGTCTGGGGGGGATTCACCCGTGCTCCCGAGGAGAAGGTTGTGCGTGCGTGAAAAGTGTGTGCCGAGGCGAGCCGAGGGGGAGGGCGAGGGCGAGGGCAAAGTGATGCAGGGAGCCTGTCGCCCTGGCCAAACCTGGCCACTTTCACCCGGGTCGTCGGCCAGCAAGTGCGACACAGAGTTGAAATGAAGCTTCCCGAAGACTCCCGAGTCACGTCCTCCGGCTACCCACCCTCCCCAAACTATGTTTGTGGACTTCTTGCTTTGTATTTAGCCTCTTTATAAAGGGTTTGTGTGAGGCTCCATTTAAGAGGAACGCTGAGCTGCCAAGTGCCTGCCTGCATTGTCATTGCCGTCTCTGGGAAGCGCCAGTTCAGGCTGCAGCCTGCAGTCCGTGCCGGAGCTGCTACTACTGCTTAGGCAGTGCCGCGACGGAATCCTCGCTACCTCTGAGCCCTCGATGCCCGCCGAGACCCTCTGGACCTGTGCTTGCCCGCTTAAGTATACCGGCCCTACTGGATGTTGCAACAACGCGGTAAACAGAGATACAAAGAAAAAGCCCCTAACTTGAGAAATGTCAGTGTTGCACTGTCAGAGAGAGTTGATAACTGTTCTCCAAGAACCATCAAAAAGCAACTAAGATGTATTAAAAACACAGAGAAATTAGAGGCTCTAATATTTGAGTGGACTCTATATAATAACAGAAAAATGTTACTGCACAGCAGTAACGGATATCAAATGTATCGATGTGCACAGGCAGGAAAAGTAGTCTTTCTTTTACATTTCTATGCGATTTTGGAGCGTTACGCCTGAAATTAGGAAAGTGGGAAACAACGTGTATAATTACAAGGAAAAAAACCAAATACGACGATTGAAAAGGACGAGCAGTTAGCAGCACACAAAACATCACGAAGACACTAGGCTTGTATGGCACGGGGAACGTTTATCTGGATGGTTGCTCACCCAGTTTCTTCATAACAAACGCTGTTTTTATAATAAAACAGTTTCTGCTTTTTGACACAACGATAATTACTACACAAACAGGATTTTGCCCCTTTCTCTTGCGCATAATGATCATGTTCTGTTGTTGAGAATGTAATGATTTGGAGCTAAAAACCTCGAATTTTCATCTTTTCTAGATGCTTCCCTGACGAGCATATCATCCTTTCTGTGCAAAGAAGGCTACTTTGCACTTATTTTATTAATTTGACTTCTTTCAGCCACTGGCTCCTGGCTAAGGTGGGCACGTACACGGCGATATTCTTTGTGGTAAGAGAAAATCCTGTGAAGATCGCAGTGATCAGGCACTTGTTTCAATGCAGTGGTTTTCCCAATGCCTATGGGAGTCCAGGAGCAACTGATACGAGAACTTTCCAAATCTGCAGCCATGAAGTTAAAAACTCTTGTTATCATTTCTACGCCTCAGACTGCACCTATGCGTGCATACAAATGCTTACAGCATTATGATCTCAAGGGCGCTACCTTTTAAAGTCTGGTTTAGTGTAATACACTCTTTAGGAATCATCACTTAACAGAAGTGTATTTCTCCTTCCTCTTCCCTTCTACTTTGTTATGTCTCTTCATAACACTATTTACGTTATGTTGGACGGTTTGTAGCTAAACACAAAGAGACAGGTTTTTAAAATGGACACAACAGTAATATCAGCTGGAACTCTTCGGAGGACGCTAGAAGGAGGGGGTGGGGATTGCAGGAAGAAGCTTTAAACGCACTTTGAAGTACTCTGTTACCGAAACAGTAGCTGCAGAAGTGCAGCTGCGAAGGGGAAGCAGGGCTCTTTAAATTATATTTCAATCGGACTAATACTTTTAGTGCTGTTTATGAGCTGGATGTGGAACCTCCAAATATTGTTCAGCAAGTGCCGACAAAATGTATCTATCGATGAGATAAAAAGATACGGGAATATTTTGTGCAGTTCTTCCTTATTCTGATAGCTGGGCACATCATTATGGTCATGATAAGGGTAGCACCTACAGTAAATTTACCAGTTTAATATGTCCCTGCAATACTATAAACGTGTCTTTACTTAGGCAAACACTCCCGTCTGCTTTATTCAGAGTGATTTGCAAAGCTAAGAGAGCCACTTCCTACAACAGGTACTTTGATAAGGATAACCAATGGTCTTATATACCTAAGAGTAGTCAAACCTCAGTGAGATTCAAAGCAAGGAATGTTGGAACATTTTGTTCCACAAAACTAGCTAAAAATATGAGCCTGTCCCCATGTTGGAAGGGTTTGATTTTCCCACTTGAAAAGGCAAATAGAAATCAAACTATTAATATAATCAAA
Source organism: Sakesphorus luctuosus (assembly GCA_013396695.1). NCBI lineage: Eukaryota > Metazoa > Chordata > Aves > Passeriformes > Thamnophilidae > Sakesphorus > Sakesphorus luctuosus. The sequence goes on from VWZD01005999.1 coordinate 18,603, forward strand.
TAGAAATATCTGCCCAGAGAAATTAAGGGTGAAAGGGTTTTGTTTTGAAGTGTCAATTATTTAAATGAGCCAGAGTCGGGGTTTGAACAGAATTTGATGGATTTTTGGGAGCTTAAATAATTTTATGCCGTCCTCATGACACATCAGAACATGACATTTGAACGAGGTCATAATAATGCCAAACTGCACATCCAAGTTCTGCCACTCGAAGCCAAACCTAAAAGTCTAATTTTCAGCCCAAGGGCAAGCTCCTTTCACAGCCTCACGTTTGACATACCTGCAAAAGAGGCTTTCTAAAGATGTCAGAACTGCTTTGACATTTAATTCGAAGATTGGAGGCTAAATGTGGTTCAAGTCAATAAGGAAATGCCTAATAATATGATAATTAAACCATCCACTTTAGTGACAGATTTGGTTAGAGACTTTCAGCATCCAACCTGCGGGAAAATAAAAGCAAAACAACAACAACAAGACCCCACAAATACCCACGTTTTTAATCCCTCCATCACTTTTTCTGCAGCCAGGGAAAACTTTCCGTTTCCAATAAACTATTTCCAGATAGCTATTACTTCCCTATTCTCGTAAGAGGAGTGGGGCTTGTTTTTGGATTTGAATGTCTAAAGCACAATAGAGATGTCGTATTGAAATAGCCAGCGGCGTCCCAGCGGAGCGGTGTTGTTTCCCAACAGCTCCGCACGCCTCCATCTCCACGGAGAGCCGCGTTGCACCGAGGCGCGCTGCCCGATGCCCCGCATCTGCCGCCGTAGCCCTGGAACATCCCAGCTCAGCGCCGCCGTCCCGCCGACCCCGGCAGCGGCTGGTCTCCAGCGCCGCCGCCCGCTGCACCCAGGCAGGCTGTTGCTCCGGCTTCCCAGTCTCCAAGGCACGAGTGGGCTACACCCCGTCTTACTCTCGTACTCACTTTATTTTCCCCTGGACCTACGACACAAAGTCTGTGTAATCCCCCTCCCCGCTCCGGTCGTAAAAACAAGCTCTCCCTGATTCGGTCTCTTCGAGCCTCCCCCCCACCCCCATCGAGATGGTGCGGCAGTCCCGGCCGCCCCTTTCCCGCAGGCAAGAGGCTTTCCTCTCTCCAGCCAGGGAGCTGGGGCCGGACCTTCCCCCGTTACCTCTCTCTCTCGCCCACCAGAAGCAGAGCGGGGAGTCCCGCAGCTCTGACCGCAAGCCCCTGTCTTCCTCTGCCTCCCGCCTGCGGGACTTTCAGCTCTCTTCCTCTTCTGTCCGTCCGTTTGTCTGCCGGCCTGCCTGCCTCCTTTTTTATTTTCCCTGTCAGCGACTTAAGCCCAAGCCAAAGGAAGGGCAAGTTTAAACAGCCGTGGGCTCCAGGTCTATAAATACAGCTCGGAGCTAGCATCCAAAAGTTTGGAAGGCAAGAAAAGAAAGAAAGACAGTGTACGGACACAAAAGCCAAGCACCACGCCTCTGCTGCCGATGCTTCGTCCCTGCTCGGGCTTCGCGGCGACGGACCAAGCCCGTTCGCTATTTGTTTGGGTGGGCTGTTTGCGGGGGCAGGGAGCTGGTGGGTTCGGAGCATTCATCATTTCAGGGTTAAATACGTGAATTTTAGAGACAAATACCAGTCGATCGATCAACCAACTTTGCAGCTGCTATTGTGAGTGAAACTTTCTTAACGCAGCCGAAGCCGCTAGTGGAGAGTGGGTTTTTGGTTTGGGTTGGGTTGGGTTGAGTGGGGTTTTTTGCAGCTGATGAAGCCTAAGAGTCTGGACATTACCCTGTTCTCTCCCTGTTTTGTGTGTCCAGCGGCAAATGAGACAAAAAGAAGCCGTGGCTTTTAAAAAGAGGAGTAGCGGCACCCCAACCTGCTCTGTGTCGTTGCCTTAGAGTAGCCTATCTTTGGTACACGCATAATAGCGGCTGCTGTCCGCCGTAAAAGTAACACTGGCATGTTAGAAGGGAAATGACCAATATATATCCGCCTTATCCTAAGTATTTATTCATGTTAACTACTGCCTTCTTCATTCTACGTAAGAAACTGATATCGGACGGAAACTGCTTTTTCTCAGGACCGAACACTACCCAGTCAGAATAACAATGACAAAAATAGTCAAGGAAAGGTGCATACACCGGGTGAAACACAAAGAAACCGACCCATTTTTGGAGTTCGTCTATTTGGGAGATTAGGACTATGAGAAGCAAGCAGATTTGGAGGAAGGGAATGAAACCAGCAAGAGGAGAAAGTGACTTTCAGTGCGCAGGCAGTCTTGGAAAGTGCAAGGACGGACATGCCAAGCTGCCCTGCGCGAGATTGCGAAGTGGAAGCAGAGAGAGCCCGCAAACGAGTGAGGAAAGATGCTGCCCGCAGCGGTCGCATGTCTCCCNAAGGAGTAAACAGACGCTCCAGCCTTCAGCTTTGCAGGAGTTCATGCTTTTCTGCACTACAAGCGCTTGGCAAAGGAGATATTCCCACACCAAGGAACTCTACAGGCTTCAGAGGAGCTATGCTAGGCAGCCACATATATCTTACACAGTGGCAGGAGGCAGTTTAACTGTGCTCTGATATAAAAGAGGGAAATGGAGGTTTCTTCTCGTCAACCTGCCCCTATGGCACTGTTACCCAAGGGGGAAGAAGAGTTTGCCAGGCCTTGAGGTTCTTGTTTAATTAGCAGTGGTTAGAGTTGTTCACAGGCATTACCTTTGGTTTGGAGAAAGGACGAGGCGACAGCAATTGTGTATCTCCTCTATCTTGGAAAATTCACCAGTGGTCAACATCTAATTAAATAGTGACACCGCACAGCTTTTGTGGCAACAGGGCTGTGGAGCAATCGCCAAACCTCCTCACTGGACTAGCTCTCACCACATTTGGCATGTCACATGTGTAACACTTGGAGCGGAGGCTTCTGCACCATGCACATGTGCTGTCACTAGGCCACCACAGCTTTACTGATGACAGATTTCTAGTAACTGTAGAGCTATTCCTCTGGATGGATTGCACTACCGGCCTTCACAGCCTACCCTGGAGGGAGCTGGGGATGGCCAGCGAGCTGCACACAGAATGGGGTGAAACACCCCACAGGTACAGGTACAAGACAGAGAGGTGCAGCTCATCCTTCACCCTCAATTGGTGTACCCGCCCACTAGGGTGAGGTTGCCAGCCCTCCAGGATCAGCTTGCAGCCAGGGCTCAGTCTATTTAAAGCCTCCACTCTTGCTGCAGCCTCCAGGCAGTGAATGCCAATCTCCTTGGCTTGGCAACATTTTTTTTGGCTGCGTCTCCCTCCCACATTGTAGGAAATACAATAAAATTAAAACAAACATTATTAAAAAAAAACAAAGAAAAAACCGATGCTGAGTGAGTGCTTCTGGCAGGGGAAGGAAAGGAGCCCACGGGTGTCGCATGTCTTCCCTGCCACGCTTTTCTGTAGTCACCTGCCCTCTAACTATGGCACCTCTGCCCACCAGTTGTGGGGTGACAGATGTGGGGTGAGAGGAGGCAGCATACCAGTGTAGCCCCACAATGGCTGCTCTGTGGCCTTTCCCACTGCAGTTGCTCACCCTGACTTCCCTGGCCTAAAAGACAGTGTCCACCACTGTGATCCAAACTATAGGGGCAGCAGCCTACCCCAGACCCCAGGGCAGCTGTGGAGAATGGGCTTGGCATCACCCTGATCTGGACTGCAGTATAGGGAGGTTAGACCTCTCTGTGTGGGCCCAGCTGCATTAGAGATGGTGCTGAGTCCTGCTGGTGTAATCTGGATTTAGTCTTTACCCTGCCTTCAAGGAGAGGTGTTAGGACAGATTGCTGCTTTGCTGGTGCAGGAGGAGCCTGGTTTCTGATATTTTCAGTTCCACTGTCACAGCTTGGCCTTAAAAGGACTAGTAATGAAAAAAGACATTTAAACAAATCCTGTTCCTGAATTACGGCCATGAGAGCTGTATGCATAATGGATATTGGAAACAAAGAAGCCTATGCTTTCTCAGAAAACTTTACCTGACAAAATTTCACAGAAAACATGAGAGGATGTGGTTCAGTGAGGGAAAGTAAATCCATTAGGGAAAAAAATAAACCCCTTGCAAAAACTCTTGCAAAAGAAAACACCATATAGCATTGTGATGGGAAAGTATTGCATGTTTTTTTCCCTAATCTAGCAACCTACACTTCTATCTCTATACAGAGAGCATGAAGTTTATTGAAAATTCATTCTTTACTGAAAAATGAATTCTATTTCTACTTACAAGCAATGAGGTTTTTTTACTGACTTCTTTAGAGAGGTTCATGTTATACTTTCCTTCACACACTGTAAAGTCTGACAGAGCTTTCTCCATGCTATTTACAGAACTTTCTGCTGCTTGAGCTCCTCCTACTTTCAACATATTTTTCTTTTATTGGCTCAGTAAGAAGCAGAAGGAAGATTGGGAGGTGTTATGATACAAATGGGGGTAGTGGGGCTAGAAGGATAAAGAAAGAGGTGGAACTTGCTTTGATTTTGTTTTGCCTTAGCAATCAGTACCACTTTTGTGACAAAGCTTGCTTTTGCTCATCCTAGTCAAATTGAGCTGCTTTTGGCCTAGACTGACCTCCTGCTTCTGGCAGTCACGTCTTCCTCTGACTTTCCCTACTTCCTGTACTCAAGATCTAAGTGCTGTCCTGCTCTGCCACTTGCTTGCATTAATGCATATAGTCCTGCAAAGTGTATTATTTAATTCATCAGTTCAGCCAGTTAACAGAAATATTAGTAGTCTTACCTTATTAATTTGAATGCATGCACCTCTATATTCAGAGTATTCACAGAACCACAGGGTATGATTAAGATACAGAGAAGTTCCATTATAGCCCTGTTTTACATATGTTCAAAGTGTTCTGAAAATGTCACCTTTGGAACTCCAATTTCCGGCATCTAGTAAAAAGTACTAACATGCCAAAAAGTCTTTCTCTGAATACAAAACACAATCTTCTGGAAAAGTCAGTTATGTTTAAAATATGAAGCAGGACTTTAGCTTTAATACTTACAAATAAAATTCTTTCACTCTGAACTTACATGTTCTTGAGTGATAGGATTGCTTATTGCGCTGCTGGTACAGGCAAGACATGGGTTTCCTTTTAAAATTGGCTCTAAGAAGCTCACTACAAGGAGTGGCTGCTGGCAAAATTCAAAATCATCATGGTACATTTTGGTAGCTCCTCACTGCTGTACTGCTGTTCCCTGGGCCCATAGTGTTCCACTCTTCTTCCTTATTGTGGCTTACCTCTATGCAACACAAATTACCTGTGGTCACTTGTGGCTTATGCACATGTAATTCTCTTGTCATGCAGCTCATTCTATTTTTACATGCTGTCTCACCTTGGACGTGCTGCCAAGGTTAACCAGACACTGACAACACTAAGCTCACCAAAGAGTTTGATTTCTGCCTGATGTGATCATGGTTTACAGTTTCATTTGTGTAGCTGCATGGAAAAACAACACTATTAGTGAGGCATGCTCAGAGATTGAGATGAGAAAGCCCTCCACGATTTCACACAGTGCCATTATAAATCCACTGTAGCAAAATACACCAACAACATACTTTGCTGTGCACCTACACAGCTGTGACTGGTGAGCCTGAAGGGCCCATGACTGTCTAAAATATCTATGGTCGAACTAAAGATTTTATTTATTTTTATTAAAGAAAACTACGAGTCACTATGGCTTCTTTCTTCAGAAGTGGAAGCAGTGAGAGCTCTCTGTAACATTTGCACCAGTAGAGAAGTATAGAGTTATACTCCTAAGACTTTGTCTTCAAGTCCAGACTCTAGATCATCATTTGCATGTAGTAAAATCTTCCATCCAAGTTTGTGGAATTTGGTTTCCTTGAGGTTGTCCATTCACAACCTCACATCCCAGGAGAGAACGAGAGAATAAATTTGACAGTCTGTGCTAATCTTCATTTTAGTCTTCTGTCTATGGCTGCTTAACACGCCCCTTCCTCTATCCAGGATGCCAATACTTTCCTGTAGCAATTACAGTTTAAAATATCAACATTCAGTAAGCTTCCAGGACAGAAAAAACTTCGCATAGGTCACCAGCCCTTGCTGTACCATGGTATGTTCTTCACTTGGTGATTCGTGAGATGGCAGGTGGACACTTGTACACGTGGGAAAGTTACTGTTCTTCTTAACAGTAATATCTCCTTACAAACATCTTGGAATAACCCCTTAGTCCATTTTCCCCTGATTTTTCTTTCCAGTCAGTTAAGAAACTCCCCTGAACTCACTCCCATTATGTACCCATGAATGAGGAACCTGGTTGATAGCAGATTACAAATGGGCCAAAATTCAGGGCTAAAGGAGGAGATCTGTTGTTTTGCCATGTCCGAGAAAGGACATATTATTTTTCTTTGACTAGAGGACAAGTGATATGCTCATCATTTTTCCTGAAGAAACTTTTCTCCTCTTAAGAGTGAGTTAATAAGCAAAGCAGAATCAACAAAGTATGATAACCAGGCTCATACAAGCATGAAGTACACATCAACTCTGGACAGAAATCAGATGAGTATTTAAGCCAGTAAAGTGAGGAAGAACAATGATGACACCGCTGNGAAATACAAAAGGAAAAGGAGGCAGGTAAGGTGACTCTCTGACCAGGACTAGAAGAGCAGGCAGAAAGGCAGAAGAAAGAAAGGGGCAAAGTGACTGGTCACATGATTTCAAAGGCAAGGATCCACACTCTCAAAGCATAACTAGCTCCAGTGTTTCTCTGGTGTCCTCTCCCGCACACTGCTGTCACCAAAGAGTATAACATTTTCATTTTTTTCCAGGACTGGAGGTGAGTACTGCTTCTTATTCACTTTGTTCCCACACAGCACTGCGCTGTGTGGTTGAAGGGAAATCGCATCCTTCCAGAATCCTTCTCAACCACCAGTGTGACTGTACTTCCAGCTCTTAGTGGCAATGCAAATCTGCACTTTTAAAAATCATAACTGTAAGCAGTTCGAGTGTCTATAACACTTCTAAAAGCACTTAAATAACACACAATTTGTCATATATTTTATTTTAATATTTTAAAAAATCATTAATAAATCACTTAGACAATCTTCACATGTTATTTCCAGGCATGTGAATGTTTAGAAGGAAAAAAATAATTAAGAAAACACTAATATATTCAGTTTCCTGATAGTCAAAAAAATCAATAGAAAACATATCTGTGGGTGCTGGAGGAGCATCCCCTGTCCCATTTTGTTTTCATAGCATGAAATTTCCTCTTGCAAATTACAAGCAATGCAGAGAGTACTTTCCTTCTGTTCTTTTCCTGCTCATGGGGCCCTGTCCCACTGATGGCGATCACATTTGCTGACCACCTGTCTCAGGTCTACTCTGCCTTAGAAACTCATGGAGAGCCTTGGAGGTCCTCTTCCTTGGAGAAACTCTGCAGGACACTGTAGAAGACAGGAGAGTAGAAATGTCACTGTCCACACTTTTATCTAGAAATTACTCTGTAAGAAGGACTGTCTTTTCTGTAGCCTACTGAATTCATGCTTTACTACTCTCCTCCAGACAGTCTTCTGCTGGGTGCAGTGATACCAGCATGAAGAGAGCAAGAGGTGTCAGCAAACTTGCTGAGGGATTGTAGTGCCAAACCTACTCTAGAGCCAAATCTGATCACCTGTGCAACTGCAACACAGTTAGAGTCTGTTACAGGTGTATAGGCCATGTGGCAGCTCTTCAAGTATGTGTTCACATAAGTGTTTGGTCAGCTGAGATAAGCATGCTTGAGCCCAGAGCAAGAAACACTCTGCCAAGTCAATTTGGATGCTACAGGACTCATCTCAGTGGGGTATGCGAAGTTCAGTCAAAAAAGTAAGGAGGCTTGAATCTGGTAGATTGGTTCGCAAAAAATAGGAAGCCAAAATAATTGTGCTCTGAGGGCCTGTCCTGGCTTCATTTCACAACGCTCTGCAATTTCTAAACTTAAAAAACCCTTAAATCCTGAACAAAATAAACTTGCTACAAAAATACAGCTGCTACAAAGTCAGTTAATATGCTGCTGGTCTGTTCACATTACTTGGCTAAAAATGCTGCAAGGCAAGTAACAACAAAGATGTGCACCCCTTCACTTCCTGTTCACCTTAACGAGGTGTGAACTCAAAAGGCTCTGTATGCCATTTAAATGCTACCATGAAGCCCTATTTTTATTTTACTTTCACTATTAGAAGCAATGATGTTATGGTTCTTTAGCAATCCTGTGGATTGAGAAATGTAAGGGTCTGGGGGAAGAAATTACACTTTACTGTGTTGTGAAGGACAGTTGAAGAGCTGAAGGCTCTTGTATGGAACATAAAGCAGATTTTCTACCTTTTAGTGTTTCTCTCTGTTACCTCCTAATCTTTTAATTTTTTCTGGTAATAATATGATGGCGTGGCATAGGTTGGCATGTATAAACATTGACCTTAAGCTGTTAGAAGTATTAGCACACTAAATTTGCTTTTTACTACAGTTACAAGTACTTCTAAAATCTATAAAAATGAAAGATCAAACCCCCTTAGGCATCATGATATTGTGATAGTGCTTCTGCTGTATTTTAATAGAAGAAGCAGTCTAAAAAATAGATGTACAGTGTATGAGGCTATTAATTAGGCAGGATTTGATGCTGTGCATCAGGACTCTGCAGCTGCTTTCCTGGACAAGGAAAAAGAGACTTGCGGCTGACTAAAACTGTATATGCAGTATTTCCTCTCCTGTACTGCTTTATTATCCAAAGTGAAAAATCTGGTCTACTGTAACCAGTAACACTTGCTATGGCTTGCTGAACTCACAGAATTTTAGAAAGAATTTTACTTAATCTGCTTGAATTTTTCCCTCCCTAATATGCCAGAGCAGGACTGGGAACAGATGACGTTTGACCCTGCCATGGCGGGTGGAATGTCCAGGATTTCCTTGGCAGTACAGAGTTACTGATATCAGCCCCTGCAAGCCTGCTGACCAGTGCTCCATCTCTTTGCCCAGTGCATTTTGTTCTGGACTGCAGAGTGCTTGCCTGGGGGAAGCAGCAGAAGGAATCACTTTGCTGGTGCCAAATTGAGAGTTATAATTCCTCCTAGTTGCTAGGAGACTGTGCAGGAGCCTCGGCAGGGCTGGAGGCCTGTAAAGAGCAGCATGGCAAAAGTTTGAACTTTCAGAAATAATGAGCAAATGTCGTACACATATGCAGATTGTGCATTTTTCGAGGCACTCCACTCAAATGAACCTGAACAGGTTGTTCCATGAATAGCAAGCAGCACCTTTTTTACAGTAGTCTTTCCCTGGAAAGTGAGAAGCTAGTACCTGAAAGCTTGTGAAGTGAGTGTGGTTTTTCACATGTGCAAGATGATGTGTTTATCCAAAGCTACCTGGTTTTCTCGGTTGTCCTATTATGCATTAGGATGGCTGTGCCCTCATTCACACAGCTGAACTGTAGTGAGATTCTGCCCACTGCATTGTCGCTTAGCATTCCTTGTTTACTTGGTCTATTCCATGACTGCAATATTCATAGACTTTTATTGTTGAACCATTAATATACCAGATCCTCTTTCAGTCATTTTATTTTCCTGCACTGTCAATTAGTGAAGCTACCTTGAAAACACAGAGATTTTAATAAAGAAAATGTATATCAACATCTTCAAAAATGTCTTGGAACATTTGACCTTTGTTCCAAATTCTCTTATAAAGATGTCCAATAATTCTTTGTTATCTGTTTTGATGGAAATTCTGCAAGTCTATCTTCCTTCAGATTGTTATCTACTCGTACCCAGAAAGTAACTAACTTGGTAACAATTATCCATAGAGGAAAACTATTTACAGTCTTTTCATGTTTCATCCATTGTGAATGTTAAAAAAGTATGAAGTATATAAATATATAACCTCAGAACACTGAAAAAATCCGAAGAATCAGCAGAACTTGAGATCAGCCTGGAACCTGAGATCAGCCTGTTACAAAATATATATGCATCGACTACATTTATGGAAAAGAAAGCCATAATCAACACATGCTAGTGCTGTACAACTGAGAAAAAAAAAAAGGCAACATAAATGATACATAACACAATTTTTGAACTTAAAAAGATGTTCATAAAAGTTGCCTGTGACAAACAATCTAGGCTTAAATTAAACTGAAAAACTGTGGCAGTTTTGTGGAATAGATTTTTTGTTTCTAGAGGACTGAAATACCTATTTCTTTCCTGATGCCATTATTTGTGTTATTTGATATAATATAAAAAGTTTCTGATTGTCTGCTAAATCCCTTGCAGAGCTAGGCTTAGTGACTATACTGACTCAACAAAACAACAAACCAACCAACAAAACAGAGAGACCTGCAGAGAGTAATGAGAGTGTCTACTAGAAACTGAATCTTTGTCAGCCATCACAACAGCGGCACCAAAATTAAACCTAAGAAGCAACGAAAAAAATCCTCAAAATCTACGATGAAATATTTCAGAACTTCTTGCAACAAACTCTGTGAAGCACTGATGACTGGCACCAATCGTTAATTGCAACTCTCAGAATCAAAAATTTTTCTATAAAAAGGGGAAAATTTTTTACATTCAAAAATCAATACTCATGGATTCTCTCTGGCATGGAAGAAGGAATGCTCTCCATTCTACTGACTGGCTGACATTAAGTTTCCAAAATCTGCAACACATAGCATGAACAATCATTTTGCCTGTTCACTGAACAGACAAATTCATAATCTATTTTTTTTAGGTCTGAATTCTTCATAAAATGATGAGATAAAGACAAACATGTTCTACAGGGACTGTTCTTAAGTCTGAAAGCTTATGTTTTAATTTTTTATTCATATTTCATGGCAATTTGTACTTCAAGACTTAAATGTCTTTTTAGCAGCTTAGATCGTTTTTCTCGAATCAGACGAAACAAAATTGACTTCCTGAGAGGCTCCCATATTGCCAGCAATAGTCTCCAAATAATTATGAAGGTTCTTTAGAGTTCGTACTTGGCAATTTTTAACAGGAATAAATGTATTTGTTATCTGACTGATTCAAACCCTTCACACTCTTTCACCTCAAGCAGTTTTATTTACATAATTGTAACTGCCTGAATTGTATAGGAAGTTTTAAATATGGAATCCTTCCTCTGTGAGGTTGCCTTACTGCCTTCAGGTTTGGACTGGAGAAAATTCCTCTAGTGCCGAGCTCATCCTACAGGAATGGAGAAGTACGATGTGATAGTTTATAAAAGGTAGCATCTGAAACCATGCAATTACATAACCTGTCTACAAAAGCCTTTCACAAAAATATGTGCGAAGAACCATGCTCGTCAAGCTTAGCCTGGGAAGGCTGAACTAAAATATTTAGCCCCTAATACTCAAACACCAGTGGCAGCCTTCGTGCGTGCGGCAGCCGCCAGGCGGAAGCGAAGAGCTGCGCTTCCCTCGCCGCAGCCTGAGGAGGATGAGGATGAGGACGAAGAGGAGGGAGGAGGAGCAGCAGTCCGTGACAGAGAAGCCCATGGTTGAGACTGGAAGGAGGCTCGCAGCGTGAGGGGGGCGGAGGAACGTGCAGCAACGCGCACAGACGGCCCTGCCATAATTGTACACATTACATGTATACTACATAAAAGTTTAAAACTTATAGACAAAAAACAAAATTTCCTGGGCCGTGTTCAAGTCAGACGCCACTGAAACGTGCTCTCCAGTCTGGCAGGTCAAAAAAGAATAGAAGACTGAGGAAAGAGTAGAAGGAAGAGGAAGAGGAGGAGGGGTCTGCCCGCAGGCTGTGATTTTACCGCCTTTTCCCTTGCTCAGGCCAAGAATTTTTATCCCGTTCTGTGTCAGGCAAAAAGCCAGCAATGAAATAAATCCAAAACAAAGCTGACAGCCAACCTGAGTAAATAAAAATGCTATGCCTCCCCATACCCCTAAAAGATCCCCCCAAACATCCTAAACCAACAAAAGCAAACAAAACAAAAGAGAAAAAAGACATCCCATCCCAAAACAAAAGGCCACTTCTGGAAATAAAAATTAAAAATATATTAAAAACGCCTAAAACAAGAACAACAAAAAAACGGCAATACATTGAGTCCTTGAGAATACAGACATACATCCTGGAAAACATGAAACCAAAGGCACAGTAGTGTGCTATAGATTTCACGATCTTATTTATTTAATGCAATGCACCAAAATGGTACATGGTGCTAAAGTGATTTTTTTATGTATTATATGTATATATTATTTTTAACTCGATTGACTCTTGGTTTGTAATTCCTCCAGGCTGAGATTATGTCTCTGTGGTTTCAAAGTGGATATTATATGCTCATCTTAAATGCTGATACCACTTCTGCTTTACAGGATAAGATATAAGTGATGGATTGGGTTTGTTGTTTGTTTGTTGGGGGG
>VWZD01006000.1:0-13156 GCA_013396695.1 Sakesphorus luctuosus
ACAAACAAAAAAACAACAAAAACAAGATAAATTATTGATAATCAGATTTTCTTTAAGTATATTCTTCCCAGTGACAAATCTTCTCATATTAAAATTGTGTGAACAATAGCATTTAAGCTTATAGTTCATCTGACACACTATTTTGTTTTCCCAACTGTGTCACAAAGTCTTGTTTTTCATATTGTGCTCTTGTTATTCTTTTATTGGTAGATCATACAATACCGAGGGTACATGGTTTTACATTAACAGACTATATTTATCTAAATAAAAATCCTACAGTAGACCTAGTACCATTTTTCAACTCATATTCAACTCATTTACTGAAATGTATTTTTGAATAAATTACATACCATCACCCTTTTTGTTCTTAAAAAAAAAGCCACAACTCGAAAATTATCTATTTCATCATGAATATATGAACAAGCATACTATAACTAGACACAGATACAAACATGTTTTTAAAAATTCACTTATAGGAAAAATTGACATTTTCTCTCATGAATGTGTAAAAACCGATAAATAATAATAATAATAGCTAAATGCACAAGTCCATATTTCTTACAGAGGAAGAATACATAAAAGAGACGAAATCTGCAGAGACAGACACATTTATTCTCCAAACAGATGAAACAGTCACACGGCAACTTAATATGCAATTTCTCCATTTCAAAAAAATTAATCTATTGCACTAGTCTCTTGGCATATGTCTAAAAAGGCTAAACAAGGCCAATAACCAACATTAAAAAAAACAGTTTCATGTTTCTCTACCCTGAGAACCAAAATACCATCCATTCAAGCAGATGCACTGAACTCAGATTAAGTTAAAACTGTAGGTCAGAGTTTCAAGATATGCAGTCATAGATTTCCCCTTTTACCTTTAGGGACTTAACTCCTGCTAGGCCCTCTTGAGCCTCTTCAACAAATGTAAGTTTTAAAAATACTTTTGGTGACAGCATTAGTTGTAATTCACAGTGAACTCCAGCCTAGCTCTGTGAAAACCAGTATCTTGATCTGACATTTTCTCATGGACATTCAGCTGTTGGTTTAAAGTACCATGCCCAATAATGCAGCTCTACATTTCCCCTTCTACTTCCATCATAGCAAAGCTCCTCATTTCACTAGGATTTCTAGTCTGCTTCTATGTATGTCAATACAAAAACAATGAAGCGTCAGTCCTGGCTGCATTTCCATGTTTCCCACATCAAGTTCAATTTACACGATCAGGCACTTTGCCAAAAAACTTCCTAACAACCTTCTAGGATGGGCCTCAGATGAAGACAGTACGACAGGCCAGTTGAGCAGACATCTATAAATTTATGAGTATAAAACCAGAATTACTATGGTCAAGTCTGCACTGCACCAAAATTGTAACTGCAATCTCAGTAATTCACAATCATTGCATAAAACAATCTTGCCAGGAGCCTGAAAAGCAAAGAAAATTTGCATCCATAAATCTAGATAGAACTCTGAATCATATAAAACTGCAAGCAACTTATACAAATGCATTTATGTATAGAGTTCTGTAGCTAAAAGGAGCTTTATGAAATGTCATGTCAAAACCTGCTTTAAAAGTTACATAAGCAACTGTGCAAAGACAAAACATGTAATTTATTTATATCAGTTAATGTCTGGGTCTAGCTTCTGCAACTCCATCCAAATCATTGCCTATTTAACAACAAGAAACCATGTGCTTTATTCACAAAAAAAATTACTTGGCTGTGTAATCCAACACAGTTAAATTCTTGTTCACTGGGCATACCCTTGAAAAGCATTATAAAGGAAAACCTAATCTTACTGTTAATAAAATCTTCTGTTAATATAAGACTAAGACAATTTTTAAGTTTTTATTTATTCAGATTAACAGAAAAATAGGACTCAACCAAAATAACCTCAACCCTTCTGAAATAAAAAATACACAAACTGCAGACCTCTTTCCTCAGTTACAATATATATTTTCTTGAAGACCTTTACAGCAATCTATTACATTTTTAACAAAAACTTTGCGTAAAAATGGATTAAAATGTACCTTCTAATTTCAAAGTAGCGATTTTAATTACTGTGAAGAAATTTCAGTTCTTAGTACCATAACTAACTTTCATCATCTAACATTTCCCCTTCTGAGTGTTTCTCCTGTATAAATGCCAAGGAAGTGGAATGAGTCCTTTTTGTAGCTCTTTTTCTATTTTAGCTCTCCAAGGCACAGTAATGGTAACTGAAGCTTTCTCTCTCAGAGGGGAATTTTAGTCAGAAGCCGTTCACCACACTCCAAAAGAACATACGCCTTGGAATCCTCTGGTTCACAGGAAGAACAGCTGCCACCAACTTAATACTTTTGTTCCTGTTGTAAGATTTGACTACTGGTCAAAGAATTACTGAAGAATTCTGTGACCCATATAGCAGAGAACTATTCACATGCTTCTTCAAAATCTGTTCTCAAGTCAGTAGTAGAAAAGTTGAAGTTTCTGAGGATAGCCACGAAGTAAGCTGCAGATTGAACCCGAGACTTTGCTCTCTCAGCTACTGAAATCAAAGACCTCTCATCTCACCCGAAGTTTTCTCCTTCAAAGTAGCTGAAAATAGTATTTGCTCAACTGCTGAGAGTAACAAAGTAGATAAGCTTTTCAAACCACAAAAACTCTGACACAATGAATCTCTGCAACGTTCCCATGAGCCACAGATGAAAACTGTGGACATGTTAGACTCATCTGCTTCCCTACATCTACACCCAACAGACTCCAGGAGCTGTACTGTGGGTCCATTACTCCCAACCACGCTGAACACAGGGCTCCCTAAGTCCTTCTACCAAAGACAGAAAGGGCAAACTTGAGCTACCAGTAAGCTGAGGAAAACTAACTGTTGCAGTTTTGATTACAGAGTGTAATTATATCCCTATATCCATCCAGTCTGTACTGGAGCATGAACGATTGTTTTCTCCGCATGACATCTTCCAGCATCTCGATGCTAATTGATTCTCATCTGCTCAAAGTAGTAACAAAAGCTAGTCAAAACTAATGATGATTTTAGGAGCCATGCTTCCCAATTCTCACCTTTCTGCTCCAAGCATTTTATTAACTTCCTTCTAAAGATCATGAAACACCATTTTCAAATTACTGTCAGCTATTACAGGACAAAAGAGAAGCGTCACAGTGAAAGACTACATTGACTGTTGTCATCAGCTTACATTAGGATTTGGTCAGTTACTCTTCACTTGTGAATAAACTCTTACAGAATCAATTTAATTCACACAAGTATCACTTCCAAACTTACGCAGTAAACTGGTAGGAGAGAACTTCCCTGCAGACTTCCAGTGAACAGATCTGCTTGAAAAATACCAGCATGAACATCTTTCAGAGATCTGCTGTGCAGCAAGTACCTACACCGGTCTTTGCAGATCAAGGCTTGAAACTGATGTGAGGAGGACTGCATGCTGTTTTAATGCCACCTACACTTCTACTGAGGTTTGTCAATCCAAAAGAAAATGTCTGTTTGACTTTGATCCATCACTTTCTTACTTCGCTCCTCCAATAATGGAGGAAAATAGTAAGGTTGGGTGGTTTTGGCTTTTTTACCTTACTTCCCCTAAGTATGAAAACCCTGTCAGAATAACTCTCTTTTTCCATGGTTTTAAACATTAGGCTACTCTCCACGGCTGGCTGTTGTACACTGTCAGTTGAGAGAGTATTCACAGCATGTGCCTGACTTCCATTTCATAATGATGCCAGAGAAAACGTTTATTTGAGAAAGTGAAGGGCAGTCCAGCAGGATGGGCATATTGCTGTTATTCACAGGCATTTTCCAGCTATATGTATGTATGACAAGGATGGCTATTTAACTTAGAGAACACACCAAAGGAAATCAACATTTACAGTGATTACTCTGACCTCTCTTGACTCTTGCCTTTTTTGGATATTTCACAGACTTTCTAAACAGAATTTATATACTGTTGAAAAGCTATGTGTTGTGTTTGGAAAATATGTTCCAACATCTTTGTATAAGCCTCACTTTCCAAATACTGTAAATGCCTAGAAATCTTCTTGTATAGGCTGTTCTATATTACTTCCAAAACATACCAGAAAATCTCAAAACAAAAAAGGCATAAAATTTAATGGTTTATATATGATACTTTAAAAATTAACTTTTATTCAATACATTATTTTTTTAAAAAATAAGCCTTTTAGAAAGTTGGCACATCAAAATTAAACAGTGAAGTTATTCTACCAAGTGTCAAAAGGTGCCTGAAGTGTCTTCTGTCTGAGAAAAGGAAGTGACACATGCACAGGCATTTGAGATAGAATAAAGTACTACATTCTTAGCGTAGCAATGTTATTTTGAGCTTGCCCTTTGATCTTACCAAACTCAAATCAACCAATTCTGTCAAGACAATGAAACTTCAATAAGGAAGTGACATCAGAGAGTATTAGAAGACACTACACCCATTTCTTCTGTATCTTGTCACCCAGAAATAAGAACACTGAAAAAAGCAAAACACAGAGTCATCCCCTATCCAAACACACAAGTTAAGGAAATTATGAAGGCAACTTACAATGCTTTCAGCTAGGAGTACAAAACATGCACTATTTCACCAATTAAAAGGTTAAGAACTCCACATCATATTCCCACACAAAGTAATTAAGCAGACTGTGAATTAGTATCACTCCTTCTCTACATATAAGTAAATAAAATACTGAGGCAAAGTGCCAACTTTGACATACACTGTAGATTAACTTATAACCACTACCAAAAAAAATTCCATTAAGGTACCTATAAATATCTCTCCTCAAAGGAAGGTATGTGCATCTCCTGGAGAAGCCATTGCAAGAAATCCAAGTTCAGCTGAAACCACTGGCAGGAAGCCCAATACACTTCTATGAGGTTAGGAATACTCCAAAAGGAAGCTGTATGTACATATACTGTAGACAAATTCAAAACAAGGAAGATTTACCTACACTTGTCCATATTTCCAAGAATTTCAGATATAAAGCTTTTACATCCTGAAATCTATTTAGGACAACTTAACTCCCAACTAACAGCAACTGCAATATCTCATAAAACAAATGTATTTGTTCTAGAGATTGTGTCTAGTCTAACATAAGTAAAATTTTGTTAACATATTAACAGGTTATGAATATTATTTAGTTGATATACGCTTCCAGTTTATAGCCTTAAAGTCCTTCTAAATATCCAAAAAACATGACCTAAATTTTATTATAATAGTGTCATCATGTAGATTATTTTTATTTTGTTTTCAACCAAAATTTTATTATAATAATGTCACCATATAGCTTAATTATTTTTATTTTGCTTTCAACTAACATTTTTCTGTGTGTAAAGCTACATACTTGACAAATGACAGCACAAAGCAATGTCAGTGACTACAGAAATCTGTAGTCCATGTAAAGGAAAAATGTTTTATACTTTACAGACAAAGTATCTTGAATACAAATGGGTTCAGTTTGCTCAATCAAGAACAGACAGAATGCATCATAACTACTGACTGTTCGGACAACCTTTCAAAAAGCAACAAAAGAAATTATCACCCATTTGGTAGAATAACAGACAACTCTAAACTGGAAGGAATCTCTAGAGAATCACTTGCTGGAACCTTCTGTTAAATGCCCATCCCTAGACAGGTTATCCAGTGTCTGTCCAAGTCTTTGAATACTGCTGGCAAGGGAGATTCCACCACTTCTCTGGGAAAGTTATTCCTATGTTTAATTCTTAACTAATTCTTAATTAACCTTCTCACAATGGAAAAATCTTCCTTTTATTCTTTAATCTGGATGCAATTCTCCTACAGCAACATGTGTCCACTGCCTCTTCTTCCACCACTGTATACACCCTTGTGAAGAGTACTTTTCTCTGAATCTACCGCGCACAGGAAGACCAGCTCTGCCTCCCTCCTCAGCAATCCCCAGACCTTATGCTGGTCTACTAAGTGCTGAGTAGAACAAGCACATGCCTTGATCCATTGATGGTTCTCTTCCAGATGCAGTTTATGACACCGTTTTGCCTTCTTTACTGCCACAGTACACTACTAGCTCATGTTAAGCTCGCTGTCCTCCAGAACCCACAGGTCTCTTTTGCAGCAGAGCTATACCCTAGCCAGTCTGTTCCCAGCCTGTTCTGCCACTGAAATTTACAGCTCCAGGTGCAGTTTCTATTTATCTTTGTTAAAACTCATGCAATTTTTGCTCGTCCAATTTTCTGGGCTGTCAAGCTCTCTCTGAACAAATGGTGGCTCCTCCTTCCCACACATCTCCCTCTCTCTCACTTCAGCTTTGAAGTGATCTGCAAACTCAAGCAAGGGTTTGGATCCTATCATTAGAATATTTACAAACATATTAGACAGCACTACCAGAGCCCACATTGACCCTCAAGGAACTCCACTCCAAGGACCACCTGACAGTTTGACTTTGAGCCATTAACATCACATTATCCCTTGATCTTTACAGGTGAGCCACTTTCTACAGCCTGTATGTCCAGAGTGTACCTCAAAACTTGTCTACAGGAATACTACAGGTGAACACATCAAGTGCCTTATTAAAGTCAAGGCAGACAACATTCATAACTCTTCTTTCATCCACTGAATCAGTGGTTTCGTCACAGAAAGCATCATTTTAGTAAAGTACAATTCACACTTGGTAAATCTGAGTTGGTTTTTCCCAGACACCTCCTTGTCTTTCACATGCCTTCTCAACTTCCACAAACATTTGTTCCATAACTTCCCCTGAGAATGAAGTCAGAAGTTTCCCAAATTTTCATTTTTGCAGATGGGTATAATATTTGCCTTTTCCCAGTCACTTCAATGACCTTTCAAATAAGATAGATGGTGGACCAACTCAGCTGCATCCAAACAATTCTGTTCATGTGTATGTGTCCAACTGGTACAGCTGGACCTTAATTCAGTCCTCCTTTAGTGTGAGTGGTTTGCTGCTTACTTTGTTGTTGCTTCTTGGCACAGAGACTTGTGAGCTGACCTTTCCCAAGCAGACTAAAGCAAAAAGAAAATGGGATACTTCTACTTTTCCTGTGTTGTTCACAATTAAGCTTCCAGTTCTGTGCAGCACTGGGCCTACATTTTCCCTGACCTTATGCTTGCTACTACCATACCTAGAGGAGTTTTTCTTATTACTCTTGACACCTTTTGCCAGGTCAAACTCCAGCTGAGCGTCTTCCATCCTAAGTGTACCTCTGTCTAACTAAGCACTTAGAAAGTCTGTCTCATTTTCTAAGCATAAGGTGAATAAATAACTTCTCCAAAAATACAAAAAGGATATTCAAGAGATTAAAAAATAGGAAAATATTTCTTTTTTAAAGAAAAAATAGATATTCAAATCTAAATGTTTAAAAGCTACAGAACACACAAAATAAACTTAAAATGTATGGAATATACTCCAGTGTATTCCTAAATATTTTCAAGATTTTAGATTCAAATTGTCAATACTTGTAAATCAGTTACAAATTCAAAACTGTACGAAATAACACATCATTTCATCAAGAGTCATTTATTTTAGTTGTGAGGTATGAGAGATCTGAAAATTAAGGATAAAAAGTGAAAAAATAGTACCAAAGAACAACTAGCAACTTGCTTCTAAGAATCAGCTTCTTTTATGAGTATTACCGAAAAGACATTACAAAGCATTACAACTTAACTCTAAATTTTCTGTTCTCTGAGATTTTATATTTAAATTTTAAATCAAGCATGTGCATGTAACAGATAAAATTAGTATCAAAAAATCATTTCCTCAAAGATTAAGAGAACAATATATTATTGGAAAAACATGGCTTTGCATAACATCTTTTTCTTCGTTTGGCTATTAAGGATAAATAAAAATCTAAGATTCACATAAACTTTGTCATTCCCATAGCGAACCTTGAAACTTTTCATGGAAGAAAGACCCTACAACATTTAGTTTAAGTTCCCACACAGTTTTATTAAAGTCTCACATTTTCTCATGCTTAATTTTTCCTTAATATTTATTTTTTAATTGTAAGTTAAACAGACAAGACAACCATTTTTATGTGGCAAATATGACTTGAATCTCTACATTTTAGTGTATTTCTGTTGCAGTTTAACCCAAGCAACTAAGTACCACATAGCCTCTTGCTTAGTCCACCCCCCCCCGCCAATGGGATGGGAAGGAGAATGAGAAAAACGGTTAAGAACAATTTAATAATGA
Organism: Sakesphorus luctuosus; assembly: GCA_013396695.1. Lineage (NCBI taxonomy): Eukaryota > Metazoa > Chordata > Aves > Passeriformes > Thamnophilidae > Sakesphorus > Sakesphorus luctuosus. Next base: position 8,181 of record VWZD01006000.1, read on the forward strand.
AAATAAAATAAGAATAATCATCATCAATATCATCATGACAACAATAACTGATACAACAAAAAAAAGAGAGAGAAGTAAAACTCAAGAAAAAAACAAGTGATGCACAATGGCTCACTAGTCACTACTGAATGCCCAGATGATCCCTCAACAGCAACTGGCAGCTCCCAGCCAACCCCCCTCAGTTTATATACTGGGCATGATGNTCGTTTGGCTATTAAGGATAAATAAAAATCTAAGATTCACATAAACTTTGTCATTCCCATAGCGAACCTTGAAACTTTTCATGGAAGAAAGACCCTACAACATTTAGTTTAAGTTCCCACACAGTTTTATTAAAGTCTCACATTTTCTCATGCTTAATTTTTCCTTAATATTTATTTTTTAATTGTAAGTTAAACAGACAAGACAACCATTTTTATGTGGCAAATATGACTTGAATCTCTACATTTTAGTGTATTTCTGTTGCAGTTTAACCCAAGCAACTAAGTACCACATAGCCTCTTGCTTAGTCCCCCCCCCCCCGCCAATGGGATGGGAAGGAGAATGAGAAAAACGGTTAAGAACAATTTAATAATGAAAATAAAATAAGAATAATCATCATCAATATCATCATGACAACAATAACTGATACAACAAAAAAAAGAGAGAGAAGTAAAACTCAAGAAAAAAACAAGTGATGCACAATGGCTCACTAGTCACTACTGAATGCCCAGATGATCCCTCAACAGCAACTGGCAGCTCCCAGCCAACCCCCCTCAGTTTATATACTGGGCATGATGTTCCAGAGTATGAAATACCCCTAAAATATCCCTTTGGTCAATTTGGGTCAGCTGTTCTGACTGTGCTCCTCCCAGCTTTTTGTGCACCTGCAAAATCCTTGAGTTAGGGTAAGCACTAGTTAACAGCAACCAAAAAGAGCAGTGTGTTATCAACATTATTCTCACATGGAATCCAGAATACAGCACTGTACCAGCTACTGGAAAGAATATTAACTATCCCAGAGAAAAAAACCCCAAACTTCAATGATTTCAACAAAGGTAGGAGACAAAAAACAGAACAGTAAAGAAGTTAGCAATATGTTACAAAATACTAAGCAAATGCTGAAAATCTCATATACAACAGAATGGAGAACTCCAAAAGTTACATGCAAGTATTCCGAAATCAGTTTTTGAAATGCACAATCTACTTTGAAAGTCATCACACTGTAAAGATCCAGAATTATTCGAAATTACTACAAGTAAGTGTACTTATGCTCCTGGGGATTAGGAAGAAATCTGAGTATGCACTGTACTTTTAAAAGTAAAAGCAGTGCACTACCACGAGACCCACTGTAACAGTGAATTAATATACTAAAGAGCTGGGTGTGAAGTGTCAAAGAGCTCTAAACCGTCACTGGTTGAAAGTACAAACCTATGGCTATCTAATTGGGTTATCTCTTAAGTTTTTGGTACTGTTACACAAACCTACTAAGGAGATTATGATATGCTTTTCATAACTTCCTATTAAATAACATTTTAGCTAAGAAATTAGCTCATAACATATGGTTAGCACAAGGTTTTCAAAGCATCTTTAGTAATTTAAGAGAAATCACCTTTCGTAACTTAAGAGTAACTATCTACTTTCTACCATAATCATTTTCTTTACTGAATAGCAACCATCAATTCTGATGCACACCTGAACAGACACAAATCTTTGCAAACACAACCTGCACTGAGTACAAAGAAAATGCACATGCATGTGACTGTGATAAAATGCAAGGTGCATTCTGTATTTCAAAATAAAATGAGAAGGATGCTCCCTGCAGTCATTTTAGTTGAGGGAAACACAGTTTGGCATGCACGATGCCACGTCTGTTTCCTACATAAGGAAGTAATTTAAATTAAAACTAATATTTTTAATGCAAGACTACATTCCTCAAGTTCTCTTAAATGTGAACATTAAGATTTTTAAGATAAAACTGATACTGATACTCTTCCATCTAAGACTTACTTTTATAATTTCTTAGCATGGCTTGATATCTGCACTTTTCGCACGTATCCTCTCTGTGTCACAGAAACATTCCTAAGAATCATCAAATTGTGAAGAACAAACAAAATGTCTGCAATTCCTATATATTTGAGCCTGTGGCAGGATGCCAGTCCTAAACATTCCTTCTGGTAAAATGGCAGTGGCATAGCTCTACCACTATATATTATCTTACATATATCGGAATAATTTACACAGAGAGCAGCATATTTAAAGCCCTAGAGAACTAGCTGCTATATCAGTTCCCATAAATAGGATATTTCAGAAAGTACAACTTTGGGGGAGAAGAGGGGTTTGACCTATTTTTTTAATTCTTTTAAGCTTTTGAATTCTAAGCCTTTCTGAAAGGTCCAGGTGCTAATTCACACATTTCCACTTCAAATCCAGGAATCCTGAACATAAATTACTAACGTGATACACAAAAGTTCTAGAATCCCCTTCCAATGCTTATGCAAATTCAGACCAGATACAGATTAAAGTCAGCTGACTCTTTTTCCATCCTGTCTGTCCAGCTCTAAATTTAGACACACCCAACAACATTCCTCCTATTAACCTTTTCTACTGAACAAAAAGGCAGCATACACCTCACATGCCTTTCCTGAATTCACCTTCATTTGCAGAAGAGGGGAAAAAACCAAAACATTATAAGGATATTAACCTCACCTCTTAAAAACAAAGTCTATTTTTTCCCCAACATCAATCAGTTTTCTTTGTGAAACTTCCATCATCCAGTAACTGCCTCACACACCCTCCAGTTTCTATCCTCTTACAGCCCTACCACAGCAGGTCTTCACACAGTTTCCTCCATGACATGTGCACAAGATGAGCTCTGCTGGTTTTGGCTTTAGAAGAGTTAATTTTCTTCACAGTGTCTAGTATGGGGCTGTGTTTTGGACTTGTGCTGAACACAGCATTGTTAACATAGAGATGTTTTTGCTATTGCCAACTGGGTCTTACTCAGAACCAAGGCCTTTTCTGTTTTCCTTCCTGCTGCACTGGGAAGGGAAGCTGGGGGTCCATGGGAGGCTGTGACAAGACATAGCCACAACAGGTGACTCCAACTGACCAAAGGGATATTCCATACTATAACATCATGCTCACTATATAAAGCTGGGAAGAAGGAAGAAGCTGGGGGTGTTTGGATTGATCATGTTTGTTTTCACACGTCACCACTACATTTGGTGGGTCTCTGCTCTCCTGGAGATGCCTGAACACCTGCCTGCCCATGGGAAGCAGTGAACTGATTCCTTGCTTTACTTTGCTTGTCTGCACAGCTTTTGCTTTTCCTACTAAACTGTCTTACCTTAAACCACAGGTTTTCTCACTTTTACTCTTCTGATTCCCTCCCTGATCCCACTGTTGAGGGAGCGAGCAAGCAGCTGCATGTGCTTAGTTGCTAGCTGGGGTTAGACGACACCAGTACTGGTGGAAAGGTACAAGAATAGTACAGCTACTTGTTTCCAAACAGTAGCTTAAGATAGTGTTAATTTTGATTCTGTGCTATGTCTCACTTCTAGTGACTTCTGCCAGGCTAACAAATCAGGACTAGAAGAAAACAGGCATGAAGACTGCAGATAGATATAGAATCAGTGGAAAAGATGCAGAAGACAGTAGTGGCAGTAGTGAGGGTCAGCTAGTAAGTGGCTAGGAACCACAAAGACAGGCCTTTAGAACAATCGGATCTTGACAAACCTGTTTGCTCCAGTCTTACAATAATACCCCATAAAACATCCCAGCTACAGGACAAGACCATGAGTTTACATCATGGTAATGATAAATAGCAGCATTTAATAAAAAACAATATATGTTGCAATTGCTATTCAATATAGAGCAGTTTCTTTTTAAATGAAACGAAACAAAAAAGTTATTTCCTATACCATTTATTTTTCTATGTTATTTCCATAACAAGATTACAGAAGTTCTTCTTTAGTCATTCTGGTAGTCTGAACACCAAACTTCCTCAAACTACCTTTTGCTTTCAAATTCAACCTTCACTAGGAGAACTCTTACATTTAACATAACTGAATTCTTACACAGAATAGCAAAGTTCAAATATGACAAGCATAAAAGTTGCATTATTTACTCATTATTTTGCTCCAAACTAATGGTGCAATCATTAATCGTGATTTTTGTTTATTCTACACCTTCCATAACAAAATCCTCTCAAGACATCAGCAATAGAGTTTTTGTTCTTTAAACAAAGAACTAAAACTACTTTACTTAATAGAATAATAATATATGGCTATTTTAACTACTGAAAAAGTAGTATTAATGTAGTACCACACCTGCACATCCACTGCAATAGCTTTGCTAATATCTAACACCTATAATGGCAACTGACACACAGTTTTCTACCTTCTGATTCATAAGAGGGCATTCCTAAGAAACTACTGCTGAGGGTCTTCATCCTTCTTCTCAAACTATAAATGAATATTCAGATCAAACATTCTTACTAAATAATACTAAGCCTTTCATCTCAAAAAAAATATGAACACATTCAAAATTTCCAGCAACCTGCTGTTTCTTCCACTTTGACTTCTAGTAAGTTCAGTAATCAGACAAAAAAGGACATCTTTCATAGCACTATTACAGATGACTGATTCAAATACTTTGCTATATCATATATCTGATCATTGCATATAGGGTTTTTTAAGGTTAAAAGGAATTGATACTGCTAGGTTTATCTATTTTGATTAGCAGTAAGTACAAAAATAGTTAACAACAGCACACCCAGTTTTACGAGCTCTAAATAGAAAAGGAGGAAGTGTGTTGTTGTGGTAAAAAAGGAGAAAGTCAGAATTTTTTCTAAAGAACTCCCGAAGTTAGTACTCAAGCATACATCCAATTAAAGTAAGGAGGAGTTCTTCCTGAGAAAAACCACAGTTTGAACTGTGAGATTACCTGAATGCAGACAAAGGCATGGGTGAAAGCCTTTTTCTTCTTTTTCACTA
>VWZD01006006.1:0-125505 GCA_013396695.1 Sakesphorus luctuosus
CAGCTCAACCCAAGACAGTCTTAAATTCAGTCTATTATGAATTAATTTGTGGTTCTGGATGGCTTGAGCAATATGAGGCAATGTTTTGGTAGGTAGGTTGTTTTTGTGCTTGCAAATGTTGATAGATAAATCAGGGTGTGGAGTGTCTGCCCTCATTGAACAAGTGAAGTGGTGAGGACAGGGAGCAGCTGGACTGAGTACTGTGGTGAATGGTGAGCAGTGCTTCTCTCTAGACACTTATGATAGATTCACTGAATGATTTGGGTTGGAAGGGACCTTCAGAATCATCTTGTTCTTCCTCTTGCCATGGGCAGGGGCACCTTCCACTAGACCAGGTTGCTCAGAGCCCCATCCAACCTGGCCTTGAGCAATTCCAGGGATGGGGCAGCCACAGCTTCTCTGGGCAGCCTGTGCCAGGGCCTCACCACCCTCACAGGAAAAAATTTCGTCCTAATATGTAAACTAAATGTAGCCTCCTTCAGCTTAAAGCCATTAAGTCATTGTGAGTGCAAGATCTTCACTGAAGGTGCAGTCAAATCCACCTGGGGCTGCAAACGTGAGATCTTATGAGATATAGAAACAATTCTGACTGCTGTAAGGCTGTTGTCTCTAATGAAATGAAGGTGAATGTGAAACACTGCACCATGGACCTGCTGCCCAAATCCTGCTCGGGTGGTGTCAGCAGAGGAGAGCCCCATGGTGCCCAGTCTTAAGAGCTCTTTGCTGTATGTTGGAGGGGTGTCCACCACCTTCTCATCAGAGAGGAGCATCTTCAAGCTGTTGGTCAAACTTTGACAGCCTCCCTGGACAAGTAGCATGCTGGGGCTGGGAGTAGTGATGATGGCAGCAAATTCATAAAATCATAGAATCAGAGAATGGTTTGGGTTGGAAGGGACCTTAAAGATCATGTAGTTCAAACCCCATTACTATGGGCAGGGACACTTTCTGCTAGATTCCTTGGATGCTTGGTCTGTTTTGCTGCCAGCCCTCCAGCCACTCAGCAGAACTGCACAAGATGACATCCCTCAGATGGGTAAATAGGAACAGAACAAATGAATGGTGTTTAGAAGTCAGTACAAATCATCTTAAGACAACTGAGTATCAGCTTTCTGCATTGTGAGCTGTTGGACCACATTTGTAAGAGCCTGTTCTCAGTTGCCAGAGCCAGAAGCTCTGGTGTCCACTGTGGTGTACTTAACACAAGATGTGTGCAGAAAACTTGTTTCCCAGGTGCTTTTCTCTCCCTTTTCTGGTGGACTTCACTTGCTGAGCTGCTCTGAGATAAAAGAGCAAAGGGAGAAGACTCCAGCCCCTCCTGCATCCCACATGGCCCAGCATAACTGAGTGCTGCTGTGCTCTGGCTTTTGTTTGCCAGTGGCAGTGGAGAGGAGTTGACAGAGCCTTGGCCTCATCTGCCTCCTCCTCCTCTCATTCTTCATCCCCAGGAGCTGGGACTTCCTGTGGTTTGGCAAGAGTTCTGTAAACATGTTCCCCAAAGTGCCTCCCCCCGGCTGCCACCGCCTGACGCCCTTGCAAGAGAGGAAACACCGCAGCCGGGAATGTGGAAGGGGATTTCCATGGCTTTAATGAGGTCGGCCTCCTTCTCCCATCCGTGGAGCTGAGGGATGACGGGATTCCTCCTGCCAGACCTTGTCAGCCCTCAGGGAGGTTCTGCCCGACTTGGTGTAGCGCTGGGGCAGAGCCCAAGTGGCACCAGGGGTGATTCCCAGCGTGGGGCTGCTCAGTTGGCTCCATCCCAGCTTTCCAGCCCTGTGGCCACACTCCAAGGGTTTTATTTCCCCTCCTTTAGCAAGGGAATGGGAGGGCAAAGCAGTCCTTGGAGGAGAGGTCGTGTGAAGGAGACCTTCAGCCAGGGGAACAGGGCTGGGGGTGCAGAGCACCCTGGCAGCCTTACAAAGTGGGGCTGATCCAGGCACCTCTGTGCCATGTCAGCCTCCTCTGAGGACCCGTTCCCTGGCCACGGATGTGTGCGTGGCACAGAACATTTAAATTCCACACAACTGTACTCTCTTCTTGCCAAATTAGGGGTGCATCCTGGAGGGGACTTTCCTCCAAACCCCTCAGCCTCCACAGTGTGCCCAGGCATGAGCAATGCTGGCTGGGATGGGTCAGGGATTGTGCACAGAGTTAAACATCTGCATCTTGGACCCTCTCATGGGTCTGGCTCTCCTGGGTCTGGCTCTCCAAACACCCACCCCTGACCTGCAAGGCCATGGGGGCGTGGATACCATTCTCCTATCCCACCTCCTGCAGGCTGAGATACCAGATCCCAGGCTACGGGCATTTCTCCTGGCACTGAGAGCATCTCAGATGCCTGTCCGAGGTGACCTCCTGAGATCCCCTCAGTCTGAATCAGCAGTCCCGGAGTGAGGCGGGGAATGGGCTGTGCGGGACTGTCTTATGTGGGGACCAGGAGAGAGGGACAGGCAGTAAATGCAGTGCATGGGTGACATCTAATGTCGTACTGAGGTAACACAGGCTGGGTTTTCCAACTTAATCCTACTAACTGCAGGGTCTTTGGAATGAGCAGGAGGGTCAGGCCCATCTGTCTCTAAAGGGGCACCTTCTTTTCCCAGGGGAAAGAAGGATCTTTTGCTTCCAGGTAGGAAGAGATGGCTCACAGCGTTTCCCTCCCAGCTTATGCCACAAAGCTGTGATCCCATCGCCCCATCATCCTGCTCTGCACTGCTACTCTTCTGGTGGAACCTGCCCCAAATTCTCCTGCCAGGGACTGTGACCCTTCCTCAGTGGTATTTGATCACCTCAGTTAGGCCCAGTCTGCCTCCTACTCCCCACCTCTTCCACATCCTTGTCCTCTTCAGCCCTTGCCTCACATCTGTTGTAGTAATTGACTCATTAGGGCTAATTTTTCCCCAGCAGAAGGCAGGAGACCTCCCAACCTGTTTGTTAGGTAGGGTGGATTTGAACTGTCCCATCTTCAAAACATTTTGCAGAGGCAAGAAGGGACTTCAAAGGCTTTATACTTAAAGTGTTAATCTATAAATGACATTGTACTTGGAAAGGTCAGGTTATATTTGGAAATAAAGCTTTTTAAAAGTCTTGTAAGGGAAATTTCAAGATTGAAGATATTTTGCTTGATTAGATCAATTTTTCAGGCACTAAGATTTGAATTTTTGTCTTGCTTTGTGAGGATATACACACGAATACATAGATACATATATAAGTATTTAATTCAAAAAATGTTGCAAGAGAGGGAAGAGCTGTGAAAGAGGACTCCTTCACACTGTCTCTTCCCAGGACTGTGGGAATAGCTCCTTGTTTTTACTGTCACCACCTTGGAAGATGTCCAGGCCAAGGACTATTCCCATCTCCCTGCTTCGTTAGGTCTTCACAAATAGACACTAATCAGCAAGACTATTTCCTTTCAGTTGTCTAATTGGGGAGTGCAATTAAATTTGAGCTGTGGTTCCCAGCCTGCACTTAGACTGAGCTTGACTATTTTTTTTTCCAACCTGAAGGAAGCCTTTTATCAGTCTGCAGGCTCTCATGGTGTCATGGTGACAACAGATGCCCATGCCTGGAGCATTCTCTGGGAAAGGTCCTTCAGAGGACAGACCTTTGCAGACTGCAAATAGCAGCATGTTCTTGGACCCCACTGTAATAGAATCATAGAATAGTTTGGGTTGGAGGGACCTTAAAGATCATCTAGTCACAACCCCTCTGCCATGGGATCAACCATTTCTGGTTGAACTTGCACAGACCTGTTGACCCAGCAGCCTCTCCAGATGTAAAAACTGAGATGACAGAGAAGCTGTTGTTCTCCCAGTCAGACAAATGTTTATTTGGGCACATCAGAGCTTGGATCTTCTATTTTGTAACACCTATGTCTTCAGAAAAGGCCTGGCTGCCATCAGAAATCCCTGTTCCACAGATGAATTGGTAATGTTCCTATTTCTGATCTTTCCCTAAACCATTCCTGATTTTTGCCCAGGACCTGATTTTTGCCCAGAAGGTACAGGGCAAACCTTGACTCTTATTCCTTTGGCTGAATACTTCTTTCTCCTTCCCTCCTTTGAAAACCAGATGGTTTCCCCCATCCCTTCTGCACTAGCCTGGGCCAGTGATGAACCCATTCCAAGTTCCCTGCCCTAGGGCACAGTCACAGCTGCTGCACCAGAGCCACTATAATGCTGGCATGACCACATTAAACTGACAGGGCAAATCAAAGGGTGGATGGGGATGTACAGCCCAGCCCAGGCACTTTAACATTCTGTAAAAAACTGGAATAACTTTTTTTTCCCTTTCCCCCAGTGTGCCATGGGAGGGGGAGGCTGGAGCCTTCACTTTCCCGGAGGCTGTTGGAGAGCTAAACTAATTCTTAATGTCTGTATTTTCAGAACCTGCTGCAGTGCCTTGGGGAGTCACTTGCAGCCCCATCAGAGGCTCATTGATGCCGTGGCTTATCGAGTCCAGGAAAACAAGCACCATTAGGACCAAAGCAAACCCCGACGGTTCCACTCCTGCATAATGATAGTAATTAGTGCTTGCTGGCATTTTGCAAGCATTAGTTAATTACTCCTCAGAGCTTCCTCTGGGAGAAGAGTTGCTATTTTTAGTGTGCTTTACACAGAGGGAAACTGAGGCAGCAGACTGAATGTTGCTGAAGAAGGGAGGGAGATTGTCCAGGAGATGGGGCCAGAGCTGTGACTGCAGTCCTGGACGTGCCCAACGCTGCTCCCTTTGCCCTGACTCCACTGAAACATGTTCAACTTGCACAATCAAACCACATAATTCCTAATGCCAGAAGGTTTGTTTGGGTTGGAAACAGCATTTTTTTATTTCAAAGTGGGGCATTTTCCTTAACCCACTAAACAAAACTTTTTTTTTCCTCCAAACTGCCCATTTTTGGAGAATGAAAATCAGGGTTATTTTTGTCTTTCCCACTGCTGATCTTTTATTCCACTTTTTCAAGGCAAAACTGAATAAATTGAGAAAAGGGTACAACTAAAAATGTCCAAATACACACACACAAAAAGGGGGCTAAAAATGCTTCATGTGCAGAAGGTCATTGGGATGCAAACCCCTGTTGTCCCAGAGGCTTCAGACTCAAATCAGCTACAAAATTGCTTAATTCTTCCCTGATGATTTTTAAGCATCTCCAATATTTTGCAAGGCAATTTTGGTGTGTTTTGGTTTTTTGTTTGTTTTTTTTTTTTCAAGCCAGTCATTTATTGCTCCTTATCTGACTTTATTCATTGGGGTTTTACTGTCCCACAAGGACTCTTAGTTGTTTGAGAGTACAGATATTGGCTAGATTTGGCAAGGTAAATGAAGAAAATACAATCATTCCTGCTCTGTAAAGGTGCCAGGCTGTTGTGTTGTTTTACTGTTAGTTTTTTTAATATATGACTTTTTTCTGATGCATCCAGCTCCTAGGACCCTCTAACCCATTATATGCTCCGGCTTCATGATCAAAAATAAGCTCTAGCTGAGAAATACAAGCTGGAAATACAGCACAAAGCAAGGGTAAGACACTAAAGTTGTTGCTGCTGCTGGTTTTGTTATTATTATTCATAAATGTCAAATTCTCTTGTGGGTTTTCAAGCAGGGCATGTGGGTTTTAAGGCCTGACTCAGGATTTTTCAATGTCTGGAGCTGACTGGAATGCCTCTGAGTGCCAGTCACCATGGTGAGAGCAGTCAGCACAACCAAGCACAAGTTCCAGCTTTCATCACTGCATTTCGTTCTTGGCCTGTAGGTTGATAAATGTGACATTGTGGATCATTAATAAAACTTATAAATCCTGGGGTTCATATAAATCTGAAAAATTTCCATTGATCTGGGCTTCTTTACCAACAAGCAGCCTTAAATAGGGCTGAAAGATTTTCTATAAAATTAGTTTTTTAGTTAATTAACAGGCTATGGCATTTTTCTGGAATTACTGTACGTGCTACACTCTCCTCAGATGGATCTGCTTAGAATTCAGTGCAGATATCTGTCTATCTGTTCTCTCCTTTCTCTGGTCTCCATATCCCTGGTGCATAGGTGTCTGTCAAAATCCTGGAACCAACACGTGCCCCCTGGAGTAAAACCAAGGCCAAGCAGGGAGCCAGTTGTTTTATTTTCCTTACAAATGACCAATCTCTTTTCAGTGTGCTGCAAAAATCCCTCCCATATGAACATCTTCGTGGTACATCCCCAAATCATGGTCTTAGTCCTGAATCCTCTGAGTTGGTCTCAGGAGTGGTTTGGAGGGTCTCGTTACTGCTGGTAAAACCCTTCTCTGCAGTGAGACACATTTGTGACATTCCAGGGGGCCCACAAAAGTTCCCACTGAGGCCACCACTTGTTCAGGCATATTTGAACAGAAAATGCTAAACCCATGACTCTGCACCCCTAAATATTTGCAAATAGATTTGAGAGGAAACCAGAACCAAAGAAGGCTGTGCTTGTCTAAAGCCATGGAAGTGCATTCACAAGGAGCACACCTCACATCCCAGCTGTGTTCCCTTGCCATTATAAACCAGTTTAGACCATTTCTGAGAGCCTGAGTGGTTCCTGACAGGTGCAGCTGAGAGGGTGAAGCTGTGGGGTATGAAAAGACTGGAGGAGCTGCTGAAGTGGGACAGCTCTGGACAAACCTCTTGCAAAGGTACCATCCTTCCAAATTTGAAGCAAAACCTGGACAAGAGCTGCTGGATGATGCTGACAGGAGCAATTTCTGCTGTTACCCCTGGCTGGGAGCAGAAGATGGCTTAGAATGTCTGAATCTACCACAAGAGTCCTTGTTTCTCAGAGAGATGTTCTGCCACATGCCAACTGGAGGCCAGCAGGGTTGGTGGAGTTGAGGTACAATTTCTGGGCCTGTGGTGCTTTGAACAGATCTGGGATAAAACTCTTCATCAAGAAGAGGATTGACTTGTTATAGGGATGGCAGGTGCTTCTCCCCCTCTCTCCAATGCAAAAAAGTGCCATTAAAGGACCTGTGTTGGGGGGAGGAATGAACTGGTATAACACAGGTATCAGTTTATGATATTTCTTTAAATTCATTTCCTTCCAGCCCATAGTAGAGTGAGGCTAAGTCACTATTAGAAATGTTATTCTGCAAAGTTATTCTGCAATTTAGTGTTTATCTCTCCTTCACTCTCCCAGAGACAGCAGCCTGGTCTAGTGGAAAGTGTCCCTGCCCCTGGCAGGGGGTTGGAACTGGATGGCCTTTAAGGTCCCTTCCAACCCAAACCATTCTGTGATTCTATAAATATGAGCTACAGTAAAACCTTTTCTTACTGCAAAGGGGGCTTATCTCTGTCTCTTTTCAGATGGAATGGTTTTTATGGCTTTTATTTACTTTTACACATCTGTTTTGGTGGAGGGATAATCTTCAGACACAATCTGTCCAATTCTTCCTCGAATATTTCTTAGTTTTTATCAATAGGTTTCTCACCAGCTGCTGAATGTAAATTAGAACTTCCCAGGGCATTTTTTTTTATTATCTCCAAGAAATAAGAACCAGTCTCTTGATATGTAAATCCAGGTGTCTTGTTAAAGATAAGCACACCTCTCAAACGAACCATTCCCTTAGCTGTTTTAGGCAGAAAATAAGACTAACAGAAGGAAAACAAAACCAAAAACCTGAAAAACCCCCAACTGTGTAGGACAAGACAGGGTTTGGACTACAAACTGAGGATGCCAGTGCTTAATTGCCAGGCTCATTTACAGATTGCCCTAGTGAATCTTCAAGGTGGTTTTTGTCTCCTCACCCCTGTTTTGGATGTGTAGTGGGGGTTTTCAGGCTGCTGCTGGAGAACTGTACATCGGGCAAACCGAGCCTGTGTTCTCATGTAGGTGAACCACAGTCCGGGGTTATTCTCAGAGCAGGTTCAGGGATTCAGCAATTCCAGCTGATGTGTTTTGGATGGGGGACAAACTTTCACAGGCAAGGCCTGGCTCTGTGCCCAGGAACGGGGCTGGGTGGACGTCAGCAGTTTTGGTTCAGGGAGGAAGGTCGTGTGAAACTCCATCTGGGCTCTGCCCACCCTCACACTTGCTGCCGTTTGTGGCTGAACCCAAGGACCTGGAGTGAAGGGCACAGTTCTGCCCATGGGGTGCCCGGGATTTACATCCTCCCCTGGGAGCCTGCTCCAAGCATCCTGCTGATTGATGGGCTGTATGAGCACTTACCTCCCCAGAGTCCAGGCTGACCTGTTCTTAGGGGGCATCCTTTGCTGTGCCTCTCTCTGTGCTCAGGCTGGTCCTGCACAGACTTCTCCTTCCCCAGGAAGATCTTTCCTCCTCCAGTTTCACAACACTGGGTGTGTGTATCAGTGCCTGCCAGCTTGAATCCCATTTTAACCTGTTTCCCAGAGCCCTTTTTCTTAGACAGGAGGCTTCACTGCTAACCCAGCAGCCACAAGGTCCTTCTGCTCCTTTACCAGGTGTTACTGGTAATGGCTTAGAGCACCTAAGAGGCGAAGAAAGGCACAGCAGCTACAGGATGGATTGGAGGAGTAGCAAACAGGGGATATTCTGTGGTTGCAAGGCTTTTTGGACATGCTCAAGAGGAGAAATGTGGGAAGTGTGCAGCCATCCACCATCTCTGGGGGAGTTCTGGTTACCCAGCAGTGCAGAGCCCTGCCTTTTTCTGAGATGAAGGTTGAAAGAAACCCCATCTCTTTCCACCATTACAGCTATTTTTCTGTTTTATTAACTCACTACCCTCAGTTTATTGCTCAGTAAAAGGGAGTATGCTCTCCTTTTCCTCCTTTAATTAGCCAAATTAACTTTATTTGCCAAATAAACCTCTGCAATGAAAACACAAACTATCTCTGATATAGATTTTTACCCCCAGAAATTGATCTACACTCCAATAAAAATGTACAAATATTTAATCAGCATGAAAGGGAAAGGCATATTATTTTTCTTTAGGTAACTCATGGAGGAATTTCTCTGTTATGCATCTCCTGATGTTCTAGTGATGTCTCTTTAGGCAACCTATAACACAGTGTATACAGTCATCCAAGCCTACCAGAGTTCAGGAAGTGTTTGGACAAGGCTCTTGGCCTGTGGTGTGGTTCATGTGTCCTGTGCTGGGTCAGGAGTTCCACTGGATGACCCTTGTGGGTTTCTTCCACCTCAGGGTATTCTGTTATTCTGTGATTGTTATTTTTGCCATATAAGGGAAGGAGATTGGCATGTTGTTTTGGAGATGAAGAATCCAGACTTCCAGATCAACCCCTCAAAGTATAAAGCTGGTTTGACTCTGCAATGTCAGCATCTCCATCTCTTCCCAGGTTGTTGTCTTGGCTTTGTCATCAACAGAGCTTGGGCAAGTCTGAGCATTGGGCTGGAAGGCTGGAGATACCAAAGCTGTGGGAGCTGGACCTCAGATCTCTGAGAGATGGGCTCTCCTCCCAGTGCAGAGCAGTGGGCAGGCCCCTCCAGGGGGGCTAATGGGTGACCCCCACCCCACTGCTTGACATCACTGAGCCACTGTCCCATGGACTTCCCAGGCTGCTCTTCTTGGAGCAGGGAATTTAAGTAGGTGAGAGCTTTTGTGCCTATTTTATTGTTTTAGCTTCCCAACTCTCTCCTCAGTTTGAACATCTTTTAAATGAGCCACCAATCTGCTTGTAGGAGATGGTAGAGAGGACACTACTTATATCCCTGATTTGGGAACTCTGTGGTTTCTGGTGTGGTACCACATTTCCAGAGAGGCTGTGTGGTGTGTTAAGGTTGCAGAGGATGGACTGCAGTAACTGTGTGGTGATAAGGTGTTTTCCCCAGACTGTCCCAGGAAATGGTAAGTTTTAGAGATTTGTCAGCCTTCTGCACTCTCCTGGTCTGGGGGAAGGTGTTGCCTCAAAGCTCTTTCAAACTGAACAGTTACTTTTAGAGGTTCTGAACCTGTTTGATGGCACATAAGAACAGCTGTGCTGTAATGGGGCAGGGAAGGACCAAGAGCATGTAGGATGGACCTTGTGCTGGCCATATGTCCAGTCCAACCATGGCTGGGAGGAGGTAAGGAGAAAGAAGGGACACCTTGTGGGCAGAATGGCACGTGTTGCTCAGGTTTAGTGGAGAAACTGCTCCTTCAGAACATTCTAAAAGCGTTAAAATAATGGCAAGCAAAGTAAGCCATTTCCCAGCTGTGATGGAGATGAGGGGACTGGAAGTAACAACATCATTTGCTGTCGCACTAACCTTTCATTAAAGATGGACAGAACTAGAGACACAGAGATAGAAGTCCAAGGTTCATCTCTGACTTCCCTAACCCTCTCCTGTATCTATGGAAGCAGCTGTGGGACAGACATTGCAGCACAGCAGAGACAGAGGGAGATGGGGAATGAGAACCCAAAAGCTGCTGTATTGCCCTCACCCAATGGCCATCTAACCCCAACAGCTGAGCCCACACAAGAGGAAAATTGCTTTACAACATCTCACTGCCTGGTTATACCCACACAGCTTTCAGAAACTCCCAGCCTGGAAGGAAGGACATGGGGGAAGAGGGAAGCAGTGTCTGTGTTTGTCCCCGTTTTCCCTTCTCCTGTGTCATGTCTTTTGGAGGACTGATGGCTGCACACTGTGGCAGATGACTCTGGCATTGAGTGGGGAGAGATGAAGCCTGAAGGGATAGAGAGGGGAACTGAAGTCTTTGTTTATTGTTAGGTCCCTGCAGTGCCAACCTGGTCACTTTGGCCCTCAGGAGCTTTCTAGTGGCCAAAGGCAACGAGCAACCACACAACTGCAGCGGAGAGTTCTTGGGTCCAGCAAGCCCAGCTCTGCAGGGAGGAAAACAGTGTCTTAATGTGGAGTAGATATGTGCTGTCTCATAGGAATCATAGAAAGGCTTGAGTTGGAAGGGACCTTAAAGGTCATCTTGTTCCAAACCCCTTGCCATAGGCAGGAACACCTTTCCCTAGACCAGATTGCTCAGAGCTCCATCCAGCCTGGTCATGAACACCTCCAGAGACTGGACAGCGACAGCTTCTCTGGGCAACCTGTGCCAGGGTCCCCCCACCCTAACAATCAAGATTTCCCCTTTCTTCTCCCTCCCCTCTCTGGTCCCCACCTCCTCCAGTGATCAACTTACTAGATGCCCATAAAAATGCCATTTTAAAGCAAGTTAATGTGGACAAACATTAGAGGTGTCACCTCTGAAGGTTGCACTTTTGTAGATGGCATTTTTAGTTTTTCAGATTTGAAAGCTCAGACCGCTGGGCTCTGTCCCCTCTTTGAGCCACTTTGATGAAAGATTCTTAACTGCTTTTCTTCTTTTTGCTCAAAAATTTAGTATATACCTAAGCTTGTGGTCCACAAAAGATGCACAGGTGCTCAGAAAAGCTGCCAGCCACAAACCCCCAAGATCCAGCTCCTGCCCACTGAGCTCCCAGTAGTGCCTTTCCTTGCCACAATTTCCCTCTGTGTATGATGGAGATAAGAATTTTTTTCTGATAATTTTTCACCTGTCATTAAAGTGGATTTTGGCATCACTCCAGCCATGGAATTGATAATTTTTCACTTATAAGACAAAATTATTTCCAGGGGAAGGGGTTAATTCACATGCCAGCACATTAGAAAAACTTCCTGCTAGGAACTGCTTTTTCTCAGGACAGAGAAATTCAACAATAACAGACCTTTGATTTCAAGCTGGTTTTTTTTTTCATGTCCATCAGCCAGCACTTCCTCAAGTTCACCTTAACCTCCAGCATAACACACAGATGGGTCTGGCAATGGCCTGGTTTTCATGTCACTGATGCCCATTTGATGCCAACTGTGTAAATCACATGTTCTTCTTTTCTGAGATGAAAGAGAAACACGTTTTTAATGCTCTGACTTCTTCCCTGCTGTGTTAGGAGGCCATGCTGGTTGTCCTGAGCTGCTCTGTGAGGCAAGGAAGTGAGAGCAATTACTTCAGCCATATGCTGGAGACCTGCTCACCCTTCTGGATCCCTGAGGTAGTTCTCAAACCCTTCACCTCCAGGGTCCTGACTCTTCATCACTGTCTTGCTCTACAGTTACTTCTGTCATGTCAGAGCAGCCATAGAATCAGAAGGATGGTGTTTTAAACATGTTTTCTGCTGTTTAAAATACAATAGAAGGTTTAAGTTTTAAATGAAGGTACATCGGTTCTTGGGGTGATAATTCTATTTAATACTAGAGGCAAGGTTGAACAGGAAATGGTGTATTGACTGACAACCCAATTTATTGTCATTTCTTCCTGTGGTTTCTGAAATAACTCATTAATATCTACAGTTTTCTCTGCAAGAACTAAATTAGCCTCATCTTCTATGTAATCAGTTCCTCAAAACCTTCCCCAAAATCTCTTTCTATAGTTATTGAACAATGTGAGTAGTATTTAATGTAGGCTTTAAAATATTTTTCAGCTTGCTTAGTCCAAAACTGTGCATGGGATCACAGTACAAAGGTTAAGACTTCTGAAGGAAATAGGGTAGGAAATAGAAGGAAATGACCATGAGGAGGAGAGCGAGGCTGGGAAATCGTATTTTGAATTATATAGAAGCCTTTGTACTACACCTCTTTCCTTCTCACTGCAGGGCAGGTGATGGATGTAAAAGGAAGGATGTAAAAGACACTTTCAAAACTTATATTTGACACTCAAATTGCTTTAGGCAGTGTGAACAACAGAGAATCCATAGATGAACATTCCTCCTCACTTAGGAGAATAGAAGAGACAGAAGCTGTCTAAGATACTGTGGCAATTAAGGAAGGTCTTTATTCTGCAAAAGTGGCATAAAATCTGACATCATAATTTCCTGTTAGTCCATTGATGCAAGTCTATCTTCAAATAAATACATTCTATCCTCCTTTAACCTTACCAAGTGACCAAACAAGTTTGTATTTTGTGCCATATCTAAGGGGCTGTGAATCTGTTAAACGGGGCCATTGGTGCCTTATTGATTCTCTGATAAGCGAGAGACCACACTGATTTATGGTGTACAAAGGGTACCAACATGTGTGTCCACATGAGCTCTGTAGCAGGGTTTGATATGTCATGTCAGAGAAAGAAATGTCTTTTGATAGCTCACAACAGTTAAACAAGCTCCACTTATTCATTAAATGTACAGGCTCATGTCTAACTGTCCATGCTACCACTTTGGCAGAAGTTTATAGGTGTCACTCTCTATTTCAGATGTTCAGGACAGGGCAAGCTCCACACTACAGCACATCTCACAAAATATTGAGTTGGACTTGATGATCCTTCTGGGTCCCTTCCAATTCAGACATTCCTGGCAGCGTTCGAGGCCAGGCTGGATAAGGCTGTGAGCAACCTGGTCTCATATAAGGGGTCCCTGCCCATGGCAGGGGTTTAGAACTGGATGATCTTTAAGATCCTTTCCAACTCGAACCATTTCATAATTCTATATTCTAAGATTCTGTGTTTAGTGCCACTGGCATCCCTTCAATACTTTGTGGGTCAGCATCTCATTGCCATGATTACCTCTTGGAATGCCTCAGGGAATACTCCCCGTGTTTCTGCTCCAGAAGCACAGATCCTCTTTCCACTGTTTGAATGTAGCTACATAAAATCTGAGATGCACGTCCAAGGGGTCCTGTTTCTGTCCCGTGAAGGACAGTGCCTCTTGTCTCTGTTGTTCAATTATGCACCTACAACATTATTCAGAACATGTGGTGCCCTTCAAAATGCAATATTAGAGCCCTGCTTTATCATTTCACGAAGATTCATTTTTGGAAGGTTATACAAACTCTATTTAAATTAGAAATCACATCCACTTTTCATGCCTGAGGATTCATAATAAGAACAACGAAAGCTCCCAGGCACAAATAAAGACACGAGTGAATTTCTCATCATGAAATTACCACTGAAGTTATTATTGACTGGCTTTTATTTTTTTCCTGATTATTAATGTGGTTCTGCTTCTCTGGATGGCTTATTGGCAAGGAATGCAGTGAGCATCCCATGCAGCAAACATGAGAGAGGCAATATAAGTGTAAAATTAGTTATGTGAGATGTTACTATTTAATGCAGACTTGCAGGCTGAAAATGTCAGGTAGGAAATTTTGCTCTGAGACAAGAAAGAAAAAACTGACCCAAAAGGATGGAATTGTTTACCAGCTGCATTTTACTTTATGAGATCATTTACTGACATTGGATATGATTTCTTTTAGGAAGCATTTTAAGTTGTTTTTTCACTAGTGCAAGTGAGAGCACAAAGGTGGGATTCCTTTGCCAAATGAAGGTGCCCAGTGCTATCTGACATGCCTGATGGCATCCAAATATCTCTATGGGCCAGACAGAAATAGCACAGGACTTATGAGTGGCTGACTTCTCCCTGGATCAATAGCTCAAAGGCATCTGTGTTAGAGTGAATCATTCTCCAGGCTCAACTGACACAGCTCACCAGGGAAAGGACTTGATTTTGTGAACTTCTAGTGCATTTTGACATAGCCCACGGTGCCCAAACTGTTTGAATGGAGAGAGAACAGACCATACAGGAGACCTGTGCCTGGCTGAAGCTGTAATTATAGTCAGACGGGATTGCCCAGGGTATTTAAAACGACACTGGAGATGTCTGTCTAAGCACCTGAGTGCTGCCCACAGTCTGCACTGGGAGCTCAAACATTATCACACAGGTACAGGTCAACACCTACATGTGAATGTCCTCAATCTGAGTGCTACCTGTGGTGTCAGGTGATTGGGAAGGTTCTAGGTTTTCTTTTATTCCAGCCTGGATTTGATAGATCCTCATCCAAAACCATATGCAGTCGTCAAAGTTCTGCTCCTGTAGGTTATTCAGCACAATGGTGGATCCAGCCCCAAAGTGCTGGAATTGCACACATGAATGCTGGAATACAGATGAAATGGGCTGGGGAGTTTGTGAAGGCGAGTGCAGCCCATGGGAAGGTATCTGAGCTTGGCTTTCTGTAGTCTGTGTCTGGTTTGAGTCTGGGCTGCAGTGGGTCTGACAACCTCCAATGCAGACTTGGACAGACCAGGTTGCCACAGGTAGAGTGATGCCCTTCACTTGTGTCTTGGGTTGAGCTGGCAAAATGCCAACTGCCCAACGCAGAGAGAAAGGGTCACCCCCAACCAAGGGAAAAGGAGGGAGAGAAAAAAACCCCAAACCCTGAAGTAGCAAGCTTCTTATATCATACAAAAGAAAGACAATTAAAACCAGAATATGGTATAATACATATATATATAAATGTGAGAAAAAGAAAATCAGACTAACAATAACTACAGAGTCACACAACCAAATAATATAGATTCCAACTACCCAAACCCCACAAAATCTCCCAGAAACTCTTCCAGAAAAACCTCCCAGCAAGAGAGGAGAGAAATCAACAAGAAATCGTTCACCTCCCTAAATAACAACAGAGGGATGGCGGCAAGGCCTAATCTCAGCAGGGCAGGGCAGTGCGTCCCCACTGGCCTGAGGGAAAACCCAAAAGAGACAGAAGCTCCTCCTCTCTCTCTTTTTATACCTCTTGACACTTCTTGATGATGTCAGATGATATGAAATACCTCTTTGGTTGCTTAAATCAGGTGATGCTTGTCCCTGCTGATCTATGTCATATCCTTTGGGCCTGCTAAATTTAGGCCTAACTGAGGCCTAAAGCCAAAACTACTACAACTTGTAACAGAGAAGTAGCAACATGTTTATTGATACTAATCCAATTTAACAAAGTGTGGTAATCAATGTGCCGGTGGTTTAACAAGATTCAATAGCAAGGTACACTTGATTAATCACTGCATATAAGACAGACAAAACTGTCAGGGGGACCCTCCCATGGAGTCATGAAGTTTAAAAAGGTCTCCCTTGCATTCTAAACTCTTCTCAGAGGGGACTTTGGGTGTGTCTGGATCCAGACTTAGTTCCAGACTTGGTCAGTGTTTATATCTAAAGGATTATATGTGCACAATCAATCCTTTATATCACTTAGCTGAGATGTCAAAGTTTCAGTGCACTTATTCCAAATTCATTTATCAAGTGTCTGACACAATTAGGATTCTCTCAACCTCAAGGAGTAACCTTGAGAGGTGTCCCTGCTCAAGGGGAGATCCTGATGTGCAGCCTGCAGATGTGCAGGAGAGCTCAGTGAGCCCTGGACTGCCCACTATTTTGGCTGTAAAGAGGCTTAAACCTCTCCCAGTTCCACTGTTGGGTAAATCTGCAGCAAAACTGGAGTTTATAAGTTGGACCGGATGAGACACTGAAGGAAGAAAAGTTTTTTTCATGGGACCAGCAGGTGAAACTTGCAGTTTTTACCTTGCCATTAGTTTAGGTATTAGAAGATAACAGTAGCTAAAAGGCATCACCATTAAGAAAGGTCTCATTAATCACTTGTTCTACCAGTGCTAATCACAAATGCTGTCTATCCATACCCAGGAGATTGCTGTTGCACAGTCTGGCCACCATTCACAGTAATTTGATAAGAAAGAGAAAAACATTTATCTCAGCGACAATGAGATGTAAATTAGAAGAATTCTCCTCTTTCACCCCACTCACAGGCATTTAAGTGTTTCCCCCCAATTACTTGCAAATAGCAGCTTATTCAATTAAGCAGCAGAGCAGAACATAAACCCCTTCTCCTCTCCTTAAGCTCTCTCTTGGTTCCTTCTGTGTGGGACTAGAGATAAGTGAAGACCTTTCTCCTTACACAGCCCTCTGGGTCAGCAGCATTAGGTTGATTTTATAGAGGCAGATCTGAAGGACACAAAGAGATCAAAGAACCTTCTCAGAGCCATAGGGGGAATGGAAGGTGTCAGGAAGACCTGAAGCTGCTCCTTAGAGGGCTGGCACTGCTTGTCAAATCAGCAGCAGGATTTTTGCTTCCTTTATAATTTGCCAAGCCACAATAACAGGCGTCTCTGCATGGATGATTGGAAATTCCTGGAGCTGGCAGGGGTAGAAACAGAATTTCCCCCTGTTTTTTCCTGATTGAAAAGAAAATCAATGTCAGTGGTATAGGCTATATAGTGATGTGGTGCTAAGCTGTTCCACTGCTCTCCTTCCCAATTAGTACATCTATCAGAGGCAGAGTTTCACTGCACATCGAGCATGCAATAGCCAGGAATGCAGCACAAATGACAGCAGCCTGCTTGTCTAGCCCTGCCCAACCCTGTCTGACTAACCCCCAAAAACCCCACATCATGGTTTTTTTGATGTACCAGTGCTTTGTAAACCCCTGAGCTCCTTGCTGTGTGCCCTGTGGTTGAAAGGAGTTCAGACTCTGGTACAGAGCACTCTGCCCTTTGCTGTTGCAAGATGGGTGTCTAAGTCCCCTGAGTATATCTCATCTCTTCCTTAAAAGTGGAGCTGGTAGGATGCTCCAGGTGGCTGAGAATTGAAAAATGTGGATATTTCACACATATCTGGAGAATTGGAAGTGCTCCAAGGGTGGTCCACAGACAAGACAGAACATGACAGAGTGACATTGAAGTGAACACAGCCCAAAGCCTGCCAGAGTTCAAGAGGGGTTTGGACAATGCTCTCAGGCACATGGTGGGATTGTTGGAGTTGTCCTGTGCAGGGCCAGGAGTTGGACTTGGATGATCCTTGTGTGTCCCTTCCAGCTCAGCATATTCTATGACTCAATGACATCAGGGTGGCATTGGCTGGGCTACGAAACAGAGTCCCAGCAGCCACTTGGAGAGTTTGGGTTGTCCCTCAGATACCCAGGGAGGCCCTGGCAGATCAGCACTGCTGCAGGTCCAGGGGTGTACATAAGAGCCTTTTCTGGACTGTGTGGGGAGCAAATGAAGCCTGGCAGCTGTGTGCTGGCCAGGCCTGTCCTAACAATGCCTGTACAAAGGTGTTGTCTGCAAGGCACACACCATCAAATCTATTTCTCTATTTGCAGATCCCTGGGTTTGTGCCATGTGTTTGAGAATCATTTTCCCAGCGTAGATTAACAGATACATAAAACCAAATGCCCAAATGCTTGCAGAATGGGAGGAAAAGCCTAATAGCTTCTCCTTCCCCCTTCCTCGTTATTCAGTGCAAGAACAGATGTGGATGGAGTATATAATTCCACAGGAATGCAGCTGTAATTTCTTGTGAACTAATACACACTTGTTAAACCAGCTACTAGAGAGCAGAAAGGATCCTTGGAGCTGCTTTTAGCAGCCACCTGGCCTCTCTGTTTCACTTGCTCTCCTGCTTGCGAGATCCTTCACCACTTCTGGGTGTGCAATTAAAGATGAAAAGAGCACCAAGCAATTCTTGGTGTGAGCTGGGTGGATGGATGCAGAAGAGCTATTGGCAAGGCAGAGTGTTCTTGGAGCTGGAGTTTTTCTTGGATGTCAGCCCAGGATTTTTTGGAACGGGGGCCAGTTTTACTGAAAGGTTCACGAACTCTTGAGGACTGGACCCAGATTTCCTCTGTCAAAGCTCCACACAGCTCTGCTGGGACAGAATGGAGCATACCATAGCTGTAACCATTCCAGAATAAATGTTGGCCCTAGCGGAGTTCAGCTTTGTTGTGTTTGGCCATCATTTGTGCAGGTGAGATAGAAGGTCAGCACACTGGGGAAAGGGACCACAGTGCTGAGTTGTAACTGGGAACTGGGTGCTTTTCAGTGGGAAACACTGCTGAGTAGGAATAATATGATCAACATAGAGAACTTACAAGGTCTGGGGTTTGCATCACATTGTCTCCTGTGTTTTCTCAATCATTCTTTCATCTCTTTCCCTACTCCCCTCATTGGTTATGTCCACTATTCCTCCACAGTGACCTCCTCCAGATCAGACCTACTGCTTTTACATTGCGCTGGGCTCTGTGCTGTGGAGATGCAAAACCAGCTGGGACCCTGTTTGAACCCACTGGAAGGCGAGGACAGATGAACCTTATGAAATCTCATCCATGTTTCTCACTGGACAAGATTTTTAGGGTACAAACTCTCCATGGCAAAGCGAGGGTTGTTTTCTAGAAGACTGATCTATTGCAAAATAGCCTGGGATTGAACTGATGTGTAAGTGTCCAAGCATAATCAGGCACTAGGGCCCTGGAGGTGACTGGGAAACTAAGCTATACAATGGTAGGGACATAACCTGTGAGACCTGAGTCCAGAGGTCTCTGCTTAGCACTCTTCACAGTCACAAGGCTGCTCCCAGACTGACTTGGAAAGATAGAGTGACATTAGACCCACCAAACCTCCTTTCTTTACTTCTCTTTGAACATGCCCTCCCATTATGTTGTCCTCTCCACATTTCCAGTTCTGTTTGCACTTCCCAGTGTACAGCTACATTTCCAGTCACCCTTCAGGTTTAACCTGAAAGGCGACACAGAATCACAGGCTTACAGAATGATTCAGGTTGGAAAAGACATCCAGGATCATCGAGTCTGGCCTTTGACTGATCACCACCATGTCAAGCAAACCACAGCACTAAGTGCCATGTCCAGTTGTTTCTTGAACACCTCCAGGGATGGTGACTCTACCACCAACCTGGGCAGCCCCTTCCTATGCTTAATCACCCTTTCAGTGAAAAAGTTCTTCCTGATGTCCAACTTGAACCTCCGCTGCTGCAACTTGAGGATAAATCCTCTTGTCCTATCAGTGGTTGCCTGTGAGGAAAGGTCGACCCCCACCTTGCTACAACCTCCTTTCAGGTTAGACGTACCTTGCACAAGTTGGACATACCTTGCAGAGAGACACTCAAGCCTCTGGGTGGGCTGCATTTAGCTGGGGAAGAAGCAAGGACCATCCCATTACCAATATCCTTTGAGATCCTCATGGAGATGTCCCTGGTGGCCAGAGACAGAGGAATTACAGATAAGGTCAGGTAATTGCCTTTTGCAAGAATCCACAGCACACACCTTGAGGTGCTCCAGGTAGTCCTGCTGCCATGGGACAATCTGCCAGCACGGAGGTGTTGTTGCTCCTGACCTCTATTAGTTGGAGGTTGCCACATGCCCTGAGGCTTGCACGTTACTCAGCCTTGACAAAGCCCTAGAGGTTCTGCTTTAAATCATAAATAACAGAAGTCAGGATTTTCATGTTTCTCATGTAGAATGGGTTTCCAAAAAGGCCTGAGGCACTCTGGTTTATTGGCACATCTGCAGCGTGTTCAATCACAGGTGAATCAGTAATGGATGTAGTTGTACAAGCTCTGTGAGGTTTGGACATCATAGCCAAAATTCTTGTACCAATCAGACTTGTACTATTACTTCTCTGGATATATTTATTCTTGGATTTCTAAAGTGTTTTTCCCATGCTCTGTTAATTGCCAAATGGAGAAAATTCAGATACGCCATTCTGGGAAATAACAACCTCACTACTTGATTTCCATCATGTGTAATATACTTCATAATTTAGGCACATGCTGAAGTTCTTTGCCAAATTATAGCTTTTCTGAGTAAAAGAAGTGCAGTTTTCTTCATTTTTGCTGTAATATATTTCCTTGCTGGTAATACTGCTTTGACAAACACACCTTTCTGCCTTCACTGATTTGATTGATTTTACACTCAAGTTCTAACTGTGTTAGAAGAAATTACTCATCCTGGTAATAGTTTTGATAAACTTATCAAGGAATTTTCCTCCAATAGAGTTGCATTTTTAGGCAACTCCAGATGATGTATTGTTCTAAGTTTCCTGGACCTCCACCTTACTGGAGGGCAGTGGAATTTAAGTAATTATACCACGTGTGGATGTAGTTGCTGTAGAGCTGGCAGTAAATATTGCTCTTTCTACCCCATCTTTCTTTTCCTTCTTGGGAATAAAGAGATTTTTCTTACGTGCATTATACCTTTCCCATGTTAACTCTGTGTTAATCATGTAAGCCATTATATTTTGAACATGACTCAATGCCTTGTGTCTACATGAAAGAGCCATTTATCAGAAAACGTGCCTTTGGGAGAGATAACTTTTTCACTGAGATGAAGATTATCCTATTGTTTGACAGGTCCCATTAATAACATCCACTGAACCCAATCAAAGACCTTCAAAACAATGTGAAATGGTAATAATAAGGCAAGATTCTGTTTTTCTGACTCAGCCAAGGGGATATAATTAAGTGAACATCAAAACTGATTTTAAAAGTGCTGTCTAATAATGTGGCCTATTTTGCTTTTATGGGCTCAGTTGATTCCATCCTCCTGTGGCTCAACATTTCAGTGTAAATGTTAGTATCTGAATTTAAAATGAAACTGTTTTTTGGAGGAGAGTTTTACAGCCATTTCTACCTGATGCCAGGTTGTTTTGTTTTCTCCTCCCCCTCCCCACCAGTT
The DNA here is from genome assembly GCA_013396695.1 of Sakesphorus luctuosus. NCBI lineage: Eukaryota > Metazoa > Chordata > Aves > Passeriformes > Thamnophilidae > Sakesphorus > Sakesphorus luctuosus. The sequence continues at coordinate 21,193 of VWZD01006006.1, forward strand.
CCTTAGCTCCAGACATTGACATCCTTATAAGGGACTGAGTTCTTGGGAAAGATTTGGGGTAACTTGGTTGTTCAGAGAAGTCAGTGTTTCCCTGCTTGCAGCCCTGTGACAGGTGCTACAACATCTCCAAGATTCCAGCTCCTTCAGTTCAGCTGCAGCACTTCCCTGAGCACTGAGCATGTGGGCAATGTGTCCACCATCCCTGTCCTGGATAAATCCCTCTTCCTGCTTTACATTCCTCCACTTATGCTTGGATAGACTTTTAAGCCAACTTTTACAATGTGCTTATTTTCTTCCCCTATTGGCTGGTGTCATTCTTTCTTGCTCAATAAATTCTTCTATCAAAACCCAGTAAATACTGTTGACCTGTCAAGTTCCATCTTCTTTCAGTGTTTTTTTCTCCATGACTTTTGTATTGTCCCATGTATGCCCATGTCCATGTTTGCGCAGCCTCTGTAGCACCACTCTGGCCTTAGTCTGCCCTCTCTGCTTGTGTGGAACAAGCATCACCTGATGGCTGTGATAGTCAGGTAGGAATTATCACAGAATCATAAAATAGCTTGGGTTGAAAGGGACCTTAAAGATCATCCCATTCCAATCCCCATGCCATGGGCAGGGACATCTTCCACTAAACAGGTTATTCAGAGCCACATCCAGCCTCATCTTGAGCACCTCCAGGGATGGTGTATCCACAGCTTCTCTGGGCAACCTGTGCCAGTGTCACACTGCCCTCACAGTAAAGAATTTGTTCCTAATGTCTAATATAAACCTACTCTCCTTGAGCTTAAGGGCATTACCCCTTGTCCTGTCGCTGCAAAACCATGTGAAAAGTCCCTTTCCAGCTTTCTTGTAATTAAATTCTTCTTGTAATCAAAGTCTATCTTTTGCTGTCAATGATACCTTTCTTGGCATTTTTATCATGGCTTCATAGAGAGAAAAATTGTGACGAATACAAGGAAGTTGTGAATGTAAAACACATGTATAAATTTTTGCCAGTCTGTTTTCAGGTGGGGAAAACAGCTCAATGTCTAAAGCAATCCACGGATCCCGTAACATGTACAACTGCCAGCTGAGAGCAGTGAAGGAAGAGAAGAGAGGTGGTGGCTGCCCCATCCCTGGAAACTTTCAAGGATAGGTTGGCCAGGGCTCTGATCAGCTTGATCTAGTTGATGATGTCCCTGATCATGGCAGGAGGGTTGGACTAGATGACCTTTAGAGGTCCCTCCTAACCCAAAGTATTCTATGATTCAGTTATTCTGTGGCTTAGTTGACTACATTACTCTGGGATGTCCCAGCACCTGAGCTCAAGGAGTGAGTCAGAGGAAACTATTGATAAAGTGAATGAATGCACTAAAATCAGCCCCAATCTCCTCTTACCTCTGATAGTTTTTTAAAGGGAGAAAGCAGTTCCATTTCTATGCCTGGGCAGCAGCACAGCAGTTCATGACCTTTTTGATGGGTTTCTGTTTCAGCCTCAAGAAGGTTTTTGTTCTGCAGCACAGTAAGGTCATTGATCAACAGATCAGTAAAAGAACCATGAAATCACTCCAGTGATGTCTGAAATGGAGAATAAGTCCCATTTTTTGTGAGCAATAACATTGCTGAGACAGATACATTGGCAGCTAGGTTCTTCCCAGGCTGCATGAAGGGGGTGGGATCACAGCACTTTGCTGTTTTAGGTGGTCACAGTCACTGACCTTGCTGCTGCTGCTGCTATTACTAATGAGGTGGAGCACATTGGGGGGCCAGTTGGGAGCCCCAAAGTGTGAGCTCAGAGGCTCCACTGCAGCTGTGACTGCAGTGCTGGCACTTCTCTGTCCTTCCACCACCACACCCTGAGCTCCTGAGAATTAAGGAAAAAAGACAAGATGGGCAAAAAGGAGAGAGAAGCATCCTCATTACCCCAAGGGCAAGATGGGCACTGGAAAACGCCCCCTTTAGCGCTTGGATCAAACTGTAGAAGCATTGCATTACTGCTTTTTCTGCAGAGAATTTGCTCCATGGCTGTTTTTTCCCCAGAACTTGGAAAGTGTTAATCCTGGTCTACTCTAATACTCTGTACCTGCTTGCTGCCTCTGCCACTTTGCTCCCATCAGGGATGCTCTGCTCTGGCAAGCCCTGTCGTACGTATGAGGGAACTTATAATTTCCAGGGGGACTCTGCAGTTCCCGGTTTGAAGGTTTGAGAGGTTTCCCGGCTGAGCAGGAGAGGGCAGCAGAACACAGAGAGACAGAGAGAAGGAGATTCTCTTGCCGAGCGTGCGGGAGTTCATTTAACAGTTTCACGAAGGGTGCGTTGGTGTGGAGTGGCATTTGGGATTGCCCCGTTGCTGCAAACCAGAAAACGGTGCAGCTGTGGGCAGGTTGCTGTAGCTCAGCCTCAGAGCAGTTCCGTGGAGAGCTGAAGAGGGAGAATCCTTGCTCCTCGGGTGGTCAGAGAGGTGGAAACCTTGCTGACATGCAGAGAATGATGTGTCAGAGCCAACTGCCTCAGAAAACAGCAATATTTTCAACGAGAACTGTGAACACGGGGCCTTGGAGGAGGAGGGACCTCTCTTCTTTCTTGCCCTGTGATGCGCAGCCAAAAGCTGCCAAACCACTGACAAAGGGAAGATAAGGGCGAAATTTCAACGCACACACAAAAAGGGGACCAAGATCTTGGCAACAATGGGAACAAACACAGTCCATATAACAATTGGTGTGGAACAAATGGGGAGTGTTGCGGAGTGCAGTTACTGTGGCAACCTGGTAATAACAGATAACAGCAGTACAGAGGTGGAAATAGAAGTGAGAATGAGGAAAGCATCACGAAATACGAATATGTTAGTCAGAATCTGGAGCAATAAAAACCTTGTCAGAGAATTAAAACCGAAGCTGTGCAACAGCATCGTTATGCTGCTGGTATTTAATTTGGCAGAAGTATGGCCAGAAAAAAAGCCTCTGAATAAAACATCAGAGTTTTCATGCATGGTGGGTATGAGGAATATTGAGACTTAAGTGGAGGAAAATGGTTATAAATCTGAAAGGAAACATCAGATAGATACCAGAGCAGCCTGAAATCACACCCTGAAGCATTAGAAAGCAGCAGTTGGGCTATGCAGAATAGGAGGGGGGTTTATTGCACTGGGACAGTGGTAGAGGGGTTCCCAGGGCTGTGTTCACGTGGGCTATAGCATGGGACAGTGTTACATACTGGCTTTCAGCTTAGTATTTTAGTTATTAGGCTTCCAGGTGGAGTCTCAGACTGCCCCTCCCTGACTTCCAGGAATCAGGCACCAAAGGGAAATCTTCAGCAAAGATCCTGTTCCCACTACACTGACTGCACCAGTCTTCCCTAGCTCTAATTACTGGGATTTGTTTGGATCAGAAGGTAATGTGAGGTGACACTCTTGGGGTAAGATGGGTGGACGTACCATCCATTAACCTCACAGGGATGCTGCTCAGAAACAAGGTGCTCAGCTCTCTGGAGACATTCCTAGATTTTCTGCACACCCTTGCAAGGATTAACACAAAAATTAACCTGATTGCTGCCATGGTTTTCCTTTGCATTGATCCAGGAGCCACAAACTGCCCCTCGTGAGCACTGGAGAGAATCCTGGAATCATAGACTGGTTTGGGTTGGAAGGGACCTAAAAGATCATCTTGTTCCAACACTTCCTTCCATGTGCAGGGACACCTTCCACTAGACCATTGTACCTGAAATAGTACCTTATTTCCCCAGTGAGGAGGCCAGAAAACTTATTCCAGTGCAAGGGGAAAGCTGTACAAAGAAGGTCTCTAAATCAGCAGGAAAAAGGGCAGCCTGGCCAGGCAGTGGGCAAATTAATTGTCCTGGCAGCTGCATGTGATTCAACACTGTTGGTTAGCACATTAGTTTTGATGGTAAATAAATGTTCTCGTTTGAGGGAAAAGCTGCCATTTTGAAAATTGCTTTTGTGGTAAAATGGAACTTTAGTGCAATGAGAAAAAAAAAGCCATCCAAAACATCAGTGATTGTACAAACATTATGCTGTGAAGTAATCAATACTACTCAGAGAAAAGATGAAATATACTCATTTTCTTTCCTCTCAGCGTATTTTCAGATGGCTGAAGGAACTGTTTCTATAACAGGCAAATATATAAACACAGTATTGGAAGGCTCATAATATAAAATTAGGGTGAAATAAAACAGAGCAAGGAAGTCAAAACAAACCCTCTTTGCTTTTACCAAAACAAAGCATTTCAATGCCAGAGTAAAATGTGGAAGTCAAAACAAACCAAATTTCCTGTCATGTACTTCACCAAAATCAACATGTTGCAGCACAACGTCTCCATTTCCATGAAATTGTGTTTACAGGTGGACAATTGTTGTGCAACAAATGTTTCAAACTTACTGTAAAGATGACAAACCTGAAGAGTGGCACCTTTTTGGCCAACAGAGCTGGACAACTTTGGGAAGGGAGTCATGGCAGCTTTCCCAGCTAAGCTGCATATTGTGAGTCTTGGGATCAAGGACCTTCATGAACAGCCTTTCCATCAGTTATCAGTGAAGATGGTGAGACTCCAAAGTTATTCTCTGATTTATCAGCCTTGGTGGAGTCTCACTTGCCTGACTTAGGTCAGCTCAGTTCAGCTGAAACCCCAGTCTGAAGTTTCCCGTATATAATATCTTCATTATTTTTTTGTTTGAGTTGAGGAATCTGCACTGCAGGAATTCACTTTAAGGAGGAACACGTTCAGTAAAGCAGAGAGTTTCTGCTGTGGCTGATGTTGTTTTCCTGACACACTCATTTGAAATTCAGCTAACATACCCTCCTGCTGCATTTGCAAGCAGGGAGGGAAGGATTGGCATTTCAGCACCAGTACTATGTAAGTGCTATCATTATTAATAACAATCTATATTTCAATACTGCTTGGAGGCCTCAAATAAGATTAGTGGCTCATTATGTTAAGCTATATGTAAATACACAGGCACAGAGTGTTTTGTAGAGTAGCCCTTATTTAGACCAACCATAGGAAATAAGGGCGAGTGAGAGGATTTTTATGATTTTGAATTTATAGAAGGGGGAAAATTTAGATGAGTTACGATTAGGAATAAAACTGCTTGAAAGAGATAACTAGTTTGGCTCTTTCAGGCCAAGGTGATCAGCTGTCTCATGAGAGTTTGATGTTTTATAGAGGATTTTAAGTATATTACCTCAGGAGAATGTGAACCTGTGCCTCAGCCTTACTACTGAAAGGAACTAGAAAGCAACTCTTTCATTGAGACATGTTATTCATAGGAAATCCCTGCTGAAATGGTTAGGTGCTGTCTCAGGAGTTAATTTCTGGGACAAAATCCCTCTGGATAGCTCCAAGATGGAATCACAGGACTCTGCTTACTTTTATGGAATAGCAAAAGGAAAATTGTTAATGCAGGAAACAAAGCATTAGTATCTATTTCCTTTTAACCCCAGCACAAAATTATGGAGAACTACTTGTGTGCATTCTCATCCAACCATAGTCAAATAACCCCCAAACTGCTTGAGATTTCTGTTCCAGCAGTTAAATTCTTGCAAGTGCATCCTCTGGCATAGTCAGAGTCTCTGCATGTTTTGTGTGTGCAGCACAAATCACCGTAAAAGAAAAAAATCCAGAAAACAAAATCAAACTCATCCTCACATTCTCCCTTGCTCAGCTCATGTGCTGACCCTGCACACATTAAGAGGTTCAATTTACACATTGACTTTTGGAGGTAAGATTTGCGTCCATGAGTGCCTGAGAACTTCCATATCACACCCTTTATTGCATTCCTGTCTCTTATCCCCTTTTGTCTTTTCACATGGTATTGAGACTACCTAAAATGAAGCCATTTGGAGGCAGGGGAATTTCACTCATCACAATGTTTCCTTATTGTGCAGCTTCTTGGTAGTTGTGCTATTATGAATCTTTAGCTTTAGGAAATTTGAGCTCTTTCCTAGAAAAAACACCTAAATCTAAATCCAAGCTGCTGTAGTCCCAGAGGTTACTGAAAGTTTTCCCTGATGGCCTCCTGTTCTCTGTGTTCCTGCAAATATGGGCTTTTTGTGACATAAGGACTTGATCTGAAGTGGAGAACTGAGTCTCCTGTAAAGTGAAGGTAGGATAAACCGAAAAATCAGCTCTGTTGCTCCAAAAAAACATTAGCTCAACAGGTGAAATATTTCAGGATGGAGAGCAGGAGAAACTCAGCAACTGTTTGTACTGGCACTCATTAGAGCTGCATCTCCTGCAAAAAATGATCTCTCTGCAGCTTTTCCTTCATTTAGAGAAATGGTCTTGCAGCATCTTCAAGAAGCAAGAGGTAGGACAGTTTATTTTCTGCATTCATATTGGAGTATTTTTTTATTTTAATCAAAATAATGACATTGTCACCAGCCAATTCCCCCCTGCCCCCATGCTCTCCCCAATAGCAAAAGGTACAAACTGAAATAGCTGATTCTTGACTGTTTTCCTGCTCTCTTAAGGCTGGATAAATCTCTGTTTTTAACCTCGAGGCAAGCAGAGTCCCAGGAGATGCAGGAGACAGATGGAGGTGAGTGGCTGTTGGAAATGGGGTTTCCATGTGCGAGCTGTTGCACAGATCCACCCTCCCTTTGGCAGACTCCATTCTGCTCCTGAAGGCTGCAGACCTGCCTCCAGCTCAAGGAATCCTCTCTGGCTTCACTTAATTGACTTACTGATCCCTACAAGGTGTCTTGCCAACCAGACCTCTTCCTTTCCAGTGCTGGGAAATGTGGCAGAATTCATCATGACATCCCCTCTGTGGTCTTTCACAACTGTGGGCAGTTGTTTATTAGTTTTGATGGTGCCTAAAAGTGCCTTTCTGTGACATCTATGGCATTAAAGGTGACTCAAGGCTTCAGAGCCAGGAGCTGAGCTGTTCTGCTGTGGGAGAAGAAGAACAAGAGGAGCACTGTCCAGCAGGATGGAGGTTTGTGATGGAAAGCCCTGGAGAGTTGGACTTGTCACCCTCCAAATCAACCAGTGATTGGGATTTATCCTGAGGAACTTCCAGAGATTTGAGCCCCCTCTCACTGGGACCAGAAACTCTTTTTTTTTCTACAGTAAAGGAGGCAGCAGAGCTGTGGTGATGTCACAGGTGGTGTGTGGGGATGTGCACCCTTGTTTGGCGGTGGTGAAGGAGAGGAGGTGTGGAAAGGCACTTTTGTGTTTCCAGAGAAGTTCAACAGAGCTGGGGAAGGGTTTGGAGAATGAGACTGCTGAGGAGCAGCTGAGGGAGCTGGGGAGGCTCAGCCTGGAGAAAAGGAGGCTCAGGGGAGACCTTATTGCCCTTTACACCTGTCTGAGAGTGTGTAGCCAGGTGGGATCGGCTTCTTCTTCCAGAAACCAGCAACAGGACAAAAAGAAATGGCCTCAAACTGCACCAGGAGAGGGTCATGTTGGACATTGGGAAAAATTTCTTCACTGAATGGGTTGTCAAGCATTGGACTGGGCTGCCCAGGGAGCGATGGAGTCACCACCCTTGGATGTGTCACTTGGGCACAGTGGTGGACCTGACAGTGCTGGGTTAACAGTTGGACTCGATGACCTTAGAGGCCTTTCCCAGCCTTAATGATTCTGCTATTCTATAAGAAAGGCTGGGGTTTGGAAGGCAGAGGAGGACAAAATTTCCACCAGCCCTACTGCTTCTCTTTTCTTTGATAAGTTCTCAAAAGCCACGTTTATGGTGTGTACCCAGCAAATGAAACGCAATCGTTCACATCTTCCAAAAACACAGTTCAAAAAATTAAAAACTTTTGAGCTGTGAAGGGGTGATGGATGGTTACAGGAAAAAGGAATCAAACTGTGGCAGGTTAGATTGTTCATCCTGGGCCCATGATGAAGGCAAACACTCTTGAACTGCTCATAAACTGAGGTTTCTGGAACCCAAAATGCACTGTGCAGGTAAATTAGTTGTCTCTCTTTTACTTTTGCAAAAGCAAGAAAATACCTTGCTAAAACACAGCAAAATCCAGTTTCCAGTTCTGATGCTTTTTCTGTAATAAATGAGTTACTTTGTTTTCTGTTGGGCTTGGGGAACAGTGCAGAAAGCAAAGTTAATTTAACTAACTGGGACAAAACAACAAGTTTATTCCGTAACAAACAAAACAAAATATTCAAGCTTATGGCTCGTAGCAATGGTTCAAGAGGGCTTGAATCCTGGTATGGTCTCTGGAGACAAGATTTTTCTGAAGAAACAAAAAATAGAAACAGGCAAGAATTTCCTCTCTACAGAGAAATAACACTCAATCACTTTTAGCAGATAAAATGTTTTCTTAACTCCTATGGCATTTCACAACTGATGAACGTTTCCAAAATAGAGATAGTTAAAATATTATCTCTTTCCCACAAGTCTTTTTGGCTTATAGTCTGACTTTGTTACTGCTGTGACCCAGGCAGTTTAAATTTGTAATCTCACCTCTCCACCATCTATGCTGAGATGACTAATTAATGTTGCTGCCATGTGTAATCGCAGTAATGAATATCTCGTACCCCCACATTGTGTTTTGATGTATTTTGGTATCATTTTGAACCAGGGATCCAAAAGAAGACAAATATTGTTTTGTCAATCAATGTTTTTGTTCATCTGAAGAACAGAAATAGATTATCTCAGGGTCTCTTAGCTCTGTCTATTAATTAAAATCATAGGAATTATGCTGGATGCTTTTCTGGCAGGTAGTCTCTTCAAAATTGTTTGTGATTATTAAAGACCAGATGATGGCCCTACAATTAGGAAGATGGTCATAAAAGAGATGATCAGAGATTTGCTCCATTTTCCCTTTAATTTGTCTTCAAGAAAATGAACACAAACCTAAGGCTTTCTCTCAATATTTCTCTGAAGTAATTACTCCAAAGTTATCACAAAGAGAAAACTTACAAAATGCATTTTGGTGTTAAACCCCAGGTACCAATGCCTGGAGAATCTGTTAGCCTTAAAGGACCTGTTTTCAGCTGTGTCAAACATGGAAATTTCCCAAATCCACAGCACCTGCAGTCACCAAACCCAGGACTCTTCAGCAGCAACAGATCTGTGCAAAACCCCTTTGGCACAAGAACTTCAGCTTAGATTCCCTTCCCTGCCCACCTTCTTTCCCATATTACACTTCAGATTATTTCAAATTCTTTTAGAAGTGTTGAACTTTCGATGAGAAGAAAAAGTTTTAGAGATGCCCTGAAGAAAAGGGAATCCTCCATATCCAAATGACAGAGACTTTTTTCTCTGCTTGAAAAGAGGCAAGTTTGGCAGGAACCCCAAACATCCATCTGAGAGCTGAGTTACTGATGAGAATCATAGAATAGAATCCTAGAATGGATTGGGTTGGAAAAGACCTCCGAGATCATCAAGTCCAACCCTTGGGCCAACTCCAGTCCCTTTACCAGATCATGGCACTCAGTGCCATGGCCAATCTGTGTTTAAAAACCTCCAGGGATGGTGAATCCACCATCCCCAATGATGTACAGCTACCTGGAGATAATCTGACAGTTCTAGAGGAATTTGTATATTTATACAAATATGGAGATTTCTTTAAAAAAAAAAAGTAGGGGAAACAATGAAGCATTCAGGCAACTGAATGCTACAAAAGCACTTAATCTGACAGTCCTGGAACTGGTACATTTACTTTGAGAGTTTAAAATTCCATTGAACCATTTTCAGACTTTATCTCCTTGTTTTTCAGAGGGGACGCTGGGTCTTTATGGAGTGTGGACATTTTTTTCTCAATGCTGGAGGCAAGACAGGCAGTTCAAGGTGTAAAAGCTCATCTGGCTTTGTGAGAAAAGCAGACATTCTGGGGAAACGAGCTGCTGTGCTGTAAAGCCATTGGACAGCAGCATGCTCGTGTCTGCTGCCAACACTCATGGAGGAAGGCCTTAATTGCTAAGCCCTGTTTCTTAATTCATATTTTGAATTTTTTTAACTGCCACACTGACCACTCATCTGAACCCTGCCAGCTCCTTCACTCCATTCCTGTAGATACTCTGCAGGGTGCCTGCCTTACTTCTCCTTCAGTCTGCTCTTTTCCATCTTTTCCATGCTGACCACAGCCTCTACAAGCTCCCATTAGCCATCAGATTGGTGGTCATTGTGGGTCCCTCCCCAGCTGAGATGTTCCCAAGGGCATGCAGGGACAGGACAAGGGGGAAGGGCATTAAGCTGAAGGAGGGCAGGGTTAGGTTGGATATTAGGAAAAGGTTCTTTACTGTGAGGGTGGTGAGGCACTGGAACAAGTTGCCCAGAGAAGCTGGGGCTGCTCCATCCCTGGAAGTGCCCAAGGCCAGGTTGGACAGGGCTTGGAGCAACCTGGGATAGTGGAAGGTGTCCCTCCCCATGACAGGGGGGTTGGGAGTGAGATGATCTTAAAGGTCTCTTCCAACCTAAACCATTCTATAATTTCATTTAAATGTAAGAAAACTTTTAAATCTTTATTTATTTATTTAATTTTGAGGGCAGTCAAACAGGGGAACAGTTTGCTCAGAAGTTTGTGTGCCTCCTTCCTTGGAGATACTAAAAACTCAGCTAAGCAAACTGCTCCAGCTGACCCTGTTATGAGCAGGGGGTTGGAGTAGGTGTTTTCTGTGCTAAACTCTGTGATCTTCCCCTTAAAACCATCCCAAATTGTTTCAAAGTAGTCTCTTTATACCTGAAGATTAAAGCAGGTAAATGAAAAGAGGGAGACTATAAATCTGAGGTTTCATCTAATTCTCTTGAACTTCTAAAAGCTTTATTTTTTTCTGGTTTTCTTGCTTAGTCAAATATTAATCAGGTTAAGACCATGGTAATATAATAATGCTCTTGCTATTCTCTTGTGTACAGTGAACACAAGGTACTTCATCTTCAGAGATAAATGATCCAAGGGTTTTTCCCTCTGTAAATGCAGCCCCTGCAGCACTTCTGGAGCCACAGCTAAATCAGTGCCACACTCTGTAAGCCTGAGCACTGCCTCACAGCCCAGACTGCTTTGGAGGAGACCTGTAAAAGATTTTGAAGTCTTTTCACAAATAAACCAACAAAAATTCCCACAGCTGGGTCATACCCTTCCTTCCTTGTCTGCCAGCCTGTGTATGCGCATTCTTACAGAAGTCTCTGTGCACGTTCCTGTGTAAGTGGCCAAAAAGGAAACAGTTCACTTTATTTGGAGGTGATCATATTCTAGTGGGATTTAATTTTAAAATAGGTAAAATTTAAGAACTTGATACAGGTTTTCTGCTTTTGTATGTGTTGTTAATAATACTTTCCTTCATTGTTCTAGTGCTGTGGGAACATATGGAGGACTGTGCTGGTTTAGAGGTAAACCAGCAGGAGAAATGAGCTCAACATGAGAGAGATTATAAGTCAGAGCTACAACTTAATAATAATAATACAGTAAATACACTGACACAAAGGGAAATTGCTTCCAACTCCCAAAACCCAGCAGTATAACCCAGTGCCCTGGGGTACAAACCCAAAAGGGTTTGTTAGCCTTGTGCTGAGACCCGCCTGGTTCCCCCAAGTCCAAAGCAAAAGGAAGCGAAAAACCTGTTGGTGCAGGTGATGGCTGTGGTCTGGTCGAGAGTGGTGGTCTCCTGCTGTCGAGGTCCTGCTGCTCCTCTGGGTCTGATGAGAGGTTCCCAAGGTCTTCTTTCCCACCCCTTATGTACCCTTAGGGGGCACCCAGTCCCTCCCCCAGGGTGGGGACTCACACAATGGGTGATTAACTCTGTGAGTCATGGGGTACCTTTGAACCATTGATGGCCCATTAGCAGCCACAGCTCCTCAGGCTGGGAGTGGAGGTGCTAACGACTCCCTGGGAAGCTGCTGCAAATGGGCCATTGACCTTGGGAATGAATAGAGGGGGTAGAATACACAGCTTTGATCACCCCTGCACAGTGACAACTGGTCCCACCTGCTGAACTAGGACAAGGACGAAGGACTGTTGTTCACAATCCGCTCCTCTTCTTTCGCCTTCTTTTGATACCCTGAATTAATTTATCTGTGGCAACAGAATTTTTCCCAGATAAATTTGGACTCTAAGTCTCTTGCCATCACTGTTGGTAAATGCACTGCCATTGCTAGACATGAATTGCATCATGCAGCTCCTTTCAGGGAATTGTTGAGTCCAATAACCATCCATCATCCTGGCAAAGGCTCAGCCCTTACATCTTTGTTAAGCACAGCTGTTGCAGCTCTGCAGTAGAAAAATGAGCTTGCTGAGGAGGTCCCTTTCATTTTTCTAAGGACTTTAAAGATGATGATGGGAGTCTAAAAGCAGAACCAGCATTTGTGATGCCAGGAATGAACAGAAATCACTGGTAGGAGTTGGTCTCATCAGATTTTTTTTTTCAGTGAGTAGATGGGATGTTGTCAACTCAAATAAACCAGAGATTCTCCTAGGACTTTATAACTACTACTAAGCACAACTCCTAGAAGCTGCTTCACTGGAAGGTGAATATGTCACTGTGACAATTCAATCTCACAGTCACCCCCTCTCTTGGAGAAGAAGAGAAACTACAGTAGGGTGGTCACTGAGAGTCCTGTTCCCACTTGCAAGAGTTGAGGAACTGCATTTGTTTCATCTGCTCAAGGAAAAAAAACCCCAAACAGTGGTCTGACTTGGGCTTGTTTTCTGACTATCCATGACATAGATCTGGTTGTCATGGAAAGTTATGAACTTATGAAGTGAGAGACTAATTATATCTTTATCCAGAGCAGAAAACAAGGAGGCACAAAACACCTTTCCTGTGTCTCATCCTTCCACATACATCCACTGCTTCCCATAGGACTGCTGTGCTCGTGGCATCCATCCAGCAATTAGTCCCTTTGGTTTTCTGTTATTAAACACAAGGGACATGTCAACAGTGCCTTAGGTCCTGTCCTCAAGTAGAGAAGTTCCTAAAAAGCAATGGAGTCACCAAACCAGATGATGAGAGTGTGTATTAGAGAACTATTTTCTCTAAGGCCTGTCCTTATACTCCTCTTTAACTCCACTGTGCTTGCCATACCCTGGGATAGGACATGAGCAGCTCTGATTTTGGTCTGTGCCTGGTTTTGAGTCCTTCCAAGGCTGTAAATGAATGGCCAAGAGGTATTGTGAATGTGCAGGGTTCGTGTTCTGTGTGTTTGGCCTCTTGACCCCTCCTGCTTCCAAGAGGGACTTACATCTTCTCCAACACCACCTCTGCTCTGATGGGAATCCATCTGAAAAACACCCCAAATCACAAAGGAGTTTTGAAGCTCCCAGACTCTGGAGCAAATGCAGTGAACAGCTGGCAAGAACTCAAGCTGGTTTAGTGGAAGGTGTCCCTGCCCATGGCAGGGGGGTTGGAAACAGATGATCTTCAAGATCCCCTCCAACCCAAACCATTCCATGAAGCTGAAATCTCACTCATAGGATATTCATCTAGTATCTAGTCTTTGAAGAGTTTGAAACACAGCATGGTGTGTTCAACATTTTATTAAACATTAACCATGCCTAACATGGATGTCAGCCATTGGAAGAAATCTTTGCTGAAGAAATTATTCCCCACTTTAAATTCCAACAGAAATGGAAAGATTTGGAGCCTGAGAGAGACATTTCCTTTTGTGAAAATGCCGTTACCGGCAGTTCTTAAAGGTGGGATCAAGGGATTTAATAAATATAATTTACTTTTTATTACTGCTCAGAACTGGAGCTACTTTGGAATGAATTGGAGATGTGCTGTGGGAAAGTGCTACTGTAAATCTCTCATCAAACCAATCTGCCCCAGTGAGGTGTTTTAGGGCAGCATTTTGAAATGGGAAGAGGAAATCTGCAGGAACCATCTGTGTCTGTGTCCCTTTGCTTCTTTAATCCAGTCAATCACATCTGATTCTTGTGACTCAGAAACACTTGTCCAGCTGAATTGCCTGGGAACCATTCTCTCTGATATCTTCCTAAAGAAATTTGATTAATTAGCACATTTATTGAGTGCTGCTCCTACGCTGCAATGGGTCGTTGCTGTGCAGAGGGAAGATAGGCCCTGTTCCAAGTCATTCCTTCAAAGAAGCATCTCTAAATTTTAACTGTTAGCTAAAGGCTGCAATTCTCAGGCGGTCAAGAGTAGCTTTCTCCTTATTCATTCTCCACTAGGAGATAATGTTTGCTATTTGTAAAACATAAGATCATCCAGAAAAACCAAGTAGTTGCTAAACTGAACACCTGGGAACACACGTCTCAAAGGAAATTTAGGTTAGCCAAAATCAACATCAGGATTCTTCCTGCAGCAGGGCAGGATACAGCTTGAAACATCCCTCTGTCTGACAGGCAGCAATGAGTCTCTGGGAACAAAGAAATACAGCAGGAAATATTGGACTTGTAAGGAGAAGTGGTGGGGAAAATGCTGAGAAAAACACACCTGCTACAGAGATTGCTGATCTGTGTCATTTGCAACATCCTGAGGAAGGTTTAGTGTGTTTTTTCTTTCCATTCAGCAAACTGCTTAGAGTTTGCCTGCCAGCACTGTGCCAGCAGCATTCCTGATGGGAACAGTGTGCCAGGATCTCACAGCCTCTGGAGGTGTCCTCTCCAGCGCTGATGGCTGGGCAATGTGTCAGCCAGAAAACCAAGTCTCCATCCTCCCTTGGGGAAGAAACGCTGAAGTTTCATTATGAATTGCAACTAGTCCACTTTTTAGAAAGTTTAAGTCTACCATGGCATTGGTTTGGCCTTTCTAGAACTTTGCTTATCATAGGTCAGTAGTGATCCACTAAATTCACTGCTGCTGGTCCAGCCATGTAATGGAAAGCTGGTGCAAAAATGGGGTAAGAATATTCAGGCAAGATCCTTCCATTTCAAATGTTTCCCAGCTTTTCCCAACAGCTTCTCAAAAATTTAATACTTTTAATGCCAAACCCCTAGGGAATGGTGTCACTCTTCAGGAAGAAAGCAGGAAAGATCAAGGACTTTTACTTTGCCTTAGAGCCTGGGCTGTAAACCCCTGTATGATCCCAGGAGGTGAAGATGGATTCCATCTCCCTGAAAATCATATCTTGGCCAAATGCAATGGAACAGGGAGAGAAAGTAATCTTTGAATGTCAACAGCCGTTTTATCCCAAGTTTTAAGGATGCTTTAGAAAATCCCTCTAAAGATCTCTTTACTTTAAGAGGGACTTCTCTCTTTGTGCAGCAAACAGATTTTTAGGCTATTTCTCCTTGAGATGCTGAAATGAAACACTGGTCTCTTCACAGTGAGAAAACCCATGGTGAGAAAAGACCTACAGAAGAATGAACTGGAGGGGATAATGCTGCACTAGCAGTATTTGTCCCTTTCTGTGCTGTAGCTTGGCTATATCCTGCTGATTTCTAGATTTTTCCTTATGGGAAAAACACATCCCTGCCTGCAGAAGTCTTGTTAAAAACCTCCAGATTGGCACTGACACCATATAAAGAAATTTGTTTTAAGCTCAAGCTTGTGAGGATTCACTCAGTGCTTTGAATGTTGGTTCCACCAAAAGAATAAACAGATACAAAGGCTCAAGGTGTGGAGAAAGATGTCTTAGCTGGATATTCCACATGATTTTATTATCTCATTCATATTGCTGCTTAATGATTTATCACAGCTTTTTTTAGAAGTGTATCAAAGTTTGATTGAGGGGGTCAAGCAGTGGAGATTTTCCCTCCATCCCATCATAAAAAGCTCCAATAATTAATTGTGCCCTGTTTAAATAAGCATCTAATTTTCATTTCAAACTTTGGTGACTTTTGGATAGAAATTAATATCTAGATCTTTGTATGATTAAGAAAATTCCTTTAGCAGAAGGTTTTGGCAGGGCAAAGGGTTGCAGGTCTTTTTCCAAAATAAAAAGGGAACTAAGCCTTGTCACATCTCTTGCCTCAAGTGCCTCCATTAATAGCAGGAGGAATTTGAACAAATGTTAGTATTGCATCTGGAAGCTGGAAGTTAGATGGGCAGTGAAGGACAATGAGCAGGTTGATGCCAATTTAACTGAGATGAGAACATGGTCTTTGGGCTTAGTGTGACCGACATGCTGAAAAGTAGTTCGGGAAGATGATTTCCCCCTTTGTGCACTAAGTTTGGGAAATGAACAGGTTTCCTATTTTGAGTTTTACTTGTATAGGCACATAAACTAACACAGCTGGCTCTAGACTTTTGTTATGGCATAAAGAATAGGGCACAGACACGAAGATGTTTAATGTTTGCCTTAGGAAATGGAAATCTTCTTTATAAGAAGAGCTGGAGAAAGAACTTTGCCTTGAACAAAGCAACTAACAAGCAACAAAGTCTCTCTTGCAATTCTACAGCTGAGCACATGGAGAGCTCATGGATTGTCTGGAAGAACATTCAGCAGTTTTGCCTTTGTGCCTCATCCCTAATATATTCATTGCTGCTTTGAACACAACGATGTGTCCTGATTACCCTCGAAGGAAGAGTACCTCGTGCAGGGAGGGGTGACTGACTGTGAAAGCTGAAGCTAAAGAACAGCTTCTATAAGATGGCTCAGAATCAAGCAGGAGTAATGGAACAAGAGTAATAATGTACTTATTGATCCCTTCAAGGTCTTCGACTTTATTGAAGGCGAGAGAAGTAACGAGCCTTGAGGAGCTATGATGTACCTGTAGCAGAGAAATAATGGTGCTCCCAGCCCTGAAAGGTTTGACTCCTACCTCTGGAAATCTGCTCCTTCTTTTGGCGTGGAATAATAGCAGGAGAGGAAAACCTGGCTGCACAGAATCAAAGATTAGTGTTTGCACCCTCTGTATGCAAGGGCACAGGAGTTTGTGGTCTATGACTGTGGGAACTGGGCAGAATGAATGGTGGGCAGGGAGATCATGAGATCAGGGCGAGATAGTCACAGTTGTATGAAAAATCAGTGGCTACAAAATCGAGGCTGCAAAAACCATGTGCAAAATGTTGCAGCTGATGTGAAGTGACGGATTCCAGGCACTTCATTTGTTTCCTGGCTGCTTCTAATCACATGGTTAATTAATACAGTGGCCACCATACGTTGTGACATTTGGCTCTCTTTCAGCACTTCTGGTCAAATGATGATTGGATATTTGGTGAAGAGTGAAGAAAGACAGAGATCCTCCTTCCCATTAAGATACGGTTACAGAAAAAGCTCCTTTCCTTCTCAGCCTTGTGCTCATGACTTCTCAAGTGGTTGTTTCTAGATTTGATTTCATGCCGCAGATGGAGGTGATAAATGAAGGATTTCCTAAAGACCAGAGAATGGACAAGATGAAGTAGAAATGGCACTGCCTTACTGGTCTTTGGCTTTAAAAAACCTCCTCTGAAACAGTGTCATCTGGCACATCACCATGATCTGTACATCTGATCCCTGTCGCCTCAGCTGGAAAGTTCACTGTGTTAGTGACCATCTCTTTTTCTCCTGGGTTTCTTCCGTGTCTAAACTCTTGTCTCTTCTCAGAGCAAAGAGTTGCTCATGAGACAGGTGATTTCTTATATTCTGCTCCTGCCCAGTGTGATACCATCTGAACATCCTCTGTATGAACTGAAAAAAGTACTTAACCCTTTTTCCTGCATGGATTTCTTCTGCAAAAGCCTCTAACAGAGAGATATTCTCCATCCTTCCTCTGGAATGAGATTTAGACTCATAAAACTTATAAGGCTGGAAAAGACCTCTGAGGTCATTGAGTTAATCATTAACTCAGCACTGCCAGGGGCACCCCTAAGCCATGGCCCCAAGCACCACACCTACATGTTTTTTGAACGTTTCCAGGGATGGTGACTTCACCACTCCCCTAAGCATCCTGTTTTGATGCCTGACCACCATTTCAGTGAAGAAATTTTTCCCAATATCTGATCTAAAGCTCCCGTTGGGCAACTTCAGGCTGTTTCTTCTTGTCCTAACACTTGTTACCTGGGAGAAGAGGCCAACACCCTCTTGTGTACAACCTCTCCCTCTCCTTTGAGAGAGTGTTAAGGGCTCGGATTACAGCAGGCAGGCTGCAGGGTAATGTCTGATTCTTAATTGATCTTGTGATTGATCAAATCTTAAACAAGGATAGGACTGTCACACAGCTGTTGCAAAGTGGTTTCTCAGCTACTGAGAGGAGATTGTCTGGTCAGTCATAGCCCATCACCTGCACTCAGGGCACCCATCACCCAGCAAAGCTCTTTGCCATGTGTTGTTATTCATCCTAGTCATAGAAATCGTAAGATTTATCCACTCCTGCACTCTAAGAATGGGAAAATGAGAGAGAAAAACCCAGAGAGTCTTCTAAGGCATGACCTGCACTTTCTTCTGTCTTATGAGACCAACTCAACTACTTGAGGTCAAAGCATCTTGAAATGCTTCCTCATTTAAAAATAAGGATGCTGAAAAATAAGGAAACTGAAAAAGGGCGCATAGTTTTCCCAACAGCAATTTTTTTTTGGTTGTTGTTTTTTTTTTCTCTCTTGCCTGATATTGACATTTCAATTTATGCTAATTTATACCACTTGAAAAGCCCAAATAAATCACCCGGGCGGAACTGAAGAGAGGGTGAGTGTAAGGAAATTAAAATTATAAAGTTGATGTCTATGCTAAGATAGCACTTGAGACACAAAGCATTTGCAATCACTGTAGCATGCAGCTAGTCTGTATGATACTTAATTAGGTTTTTAACAAGTGGTTTGAATTCCTTTGAAAATTTGTGGACCTTTGTTTATTGCCAACCAGCCTCCTCATGTCCACACAATAAATAATCATAGAGCTGAGGCCATCTGGAAACCTGAAAACAGGATATTTCTCAAGTCTTGATAAAGAAGGATTAAAATAAAAAGCAAACAAACCAAGAAGGTATCAAAACTTTACCCCTTGTTCTCAGTTTTTCCTGATAGAAAGAATTGTGGGAAGTGTCTTCAGGTGGCTGTTTTGATCCTGTGACTTTTTTAAGGTGCCAAGAAAAAGTTTGCATCAATGGTCAGAAAGGCTGAAGGAAGTAAATTCCAGAATGTTGCCCATGAAGCCAAAGTAAATGATCTGAAATTGGTTCTGAACAAGAAGTGACCATGGGCAATCAATTTGAAAACTGTGACAATCCCTGGAGCCAGAACTCTTGAGGGGAATTAGTTTGAGTTGTTGATAATGAGACACAAAGAATAGAGATACAGTGCTAATCAGGTCCAGGCTTGCAGGTACTCATCCTAAATTTGTTCCAGACTGTGGTAATCCAATGGTTACAGAAGATTGGCGTGAATTTCTATTGCCAAAATTTCCTGGCTATCTGTGCTAATTGAGGCGCTGAAACAGGTTACACAGAAAGCCTGTAGAGTTTCCATCCTTGGAGATATTAATAAGATTTGTAGGACAAGACTCCAGTAATCAGATCTAATCTCAAAGCCCTTTTTTGACCAGGAGTTTGGACAAGAGGATTTGACCTCATCACTGTCTGGAACTGCCTGAAGGGAAGTTCTGGCCAGGTGGGGGTTGGTCTCTTCTCCCAGGCACTCAGAAATAGGACAAGGGGGCACGGGCTCAAGCTCTGCCAGGGGAAATTGAAGTTGGAGAGCAGAAAAAACTTCTTTGCAGAGAGAGCGCTCAGGCATTGGAATGGGTTGCCCAGAAAGGGGGTGGATTCCCCATCCCTGGAGGTTTTTAAGCTGAGCTTGGCTGTGGCACTGAGTGCCATGATGTGGTAAAGGGACTGGAGTTGGCCCAAGGGTTGGACTTGATGATCTCGGAGGTCTTTTCCAACCCAATCCATTCTATGATTCTATGATTTCTTGAGGCCCTTTCTGAGTTTAATTTTGTTATGATTAATTCAGCAACTGTGTGCACACTTCTTAAAGGAGGATGCACTGCCGAAGGTGCAGGGAAGGACAGTAAGGGTGAAAAAACTTTCATAAAAAAAGCATTTTTAGGTCAACCATGACTCATTCTTGTACCATGTTGTTCAGAAATCATTGCTAAACACAAATCTCACACGCTATAATGAGCAACACTTGCTGGCTGTGTGGCTGTTTGTGTCCAGTGTGCTTGCACAGAAACCTGCAGGTACAAGGATATGTCAAACACAGGGATCAGCAGGAGCCCATCACACCGGATGATCCACAGTTCTGAAAGACGAAGGAATTGCTCTTTCCTGAGGCAACAAGTTGTTGTTTAGTCAGCTAAGTGCTGGAGATAACACATGCAGAGAAGTATTTGCCTCTTCAATTGCCTGTTTTAGTGAAGAGGGAGAGCAAGACTGTCACCCTAATAGGAAACAGATAACTCAAAGCTGGAGAGGAAAGCTAAATGTGTTCAAATGTCTGTGAGAGCCTACCTTTAAGGACAGCCACCTGAGAATGCAGCCTCCACATTGAGGGACACAGAAGGAAAGAGCCTTTGTCAGGGTGAAGAATGGAAAACTCTACAGTAATTTAGGTGGATAAAGGGGCAGAGGAAGAGATCTCAGTGTTTGCACATTAAACAATATTTTTCTTTCTTTTCTTCATGTAGTTTTTTTATGAATATTTTTAATTTCTTGCTGCAGGTGAGTGAGAATGCCAGAAGTCTGGTTTGAGTAAAACAACCATGACTAAAGTAAAAATGGGGGAAAAAAAATCTATCCAAAGCCATTAAATATAAAGATCACAGCTCTGCCAGAGGAAGGCCCTAATGCTAGCAAATTGTCACTGTGTGCTGGCCCTGAGCCAAATAACTGGTCTCAAACTGTACTAGGTTTTGTTCACCACTTTTGTTCCCATTAGTATTTAATACATGGGTTAATCTGTGGACCTACAATACACCTGCTATAAAAAGACATTACTCATTTGAGACCGTTTTCTGGCAGTCACATCACAGCAACACAACTCTGGAAACATTTTCCCAAAAAAGCCCAGAGATGAGAGGTGATGACAGTGCTTTTGTTCTAGCACAAACAATGAATTTGTGGAAGAAACTCTCAACCGAGGAGCTATGCACAGGATCCCAGGATCATCTTGCAACACCCCTGCCATGATGGGGGACATCTTCCACTAGACCAGGTTGCTCCAAGCCCCATCCACCCTGTCCATGAACACTTCCAGGGATGGAGCATCCACAACTTCTCTGATCCTTCTGCTGTCTCACTACCCTCACAGTAAAGAATTTCCTCCTAATATCTAATCTGAACTTGCTCTCTTTCAAAGTTATTACTCCTTGTCCTATCACTACACCACCTTGTAACAAGTCCCTCTCTAGAGTTCTTGTAAGACCTCTCCAGGTAGTGGAAGATGCTCTAAGGTCTCCCCAGAACCTTCTCTTTTCTGAGCTGAACAATCTCATTTCTCTCAGGCTTCCAAGGAGTCTGATTACATGAGTATAGTTGGCTCCTTTATACATTTATGTATTGAGAACCAGGTACCCACTGTCTCAGAGCAGCTGCATGTTAGAGCACTGCAGAAGGAAATGGAATTTTTAATCCCCTGGGAGCTGGAATGAAACCACCCCACTGGCCAAACTGGAGCTGTATAGCAGGACTCCTTTCATATTGAGCCAGAGCAATTACTGTGATGACTTTTGATGATCTTTCAGTACAGACCCTAACCCCTTTACACAACTCTTAATCTCACAGATCTGAACATACTTGGAAGGTTTTTAGCAGAGATGGCAGGGCCACAGAGGTTGCCTGGAGGTCAAAGCCTCCTGTTGTGGAAATGAAATATTTGCATAACCTTGTCTTTCAGGAATTTATGTGATGAGCAAATGCATTCATCCAGGCTGCTTGGCTGAAACTGCCAGATTTCTGGAAAAGAATCCCACATAGGCAGATGGTGGGGCACAGCTGCCCCAGGGAGAAATTACCTAAATGTGATTATCCCTCTCCAGGTCCATGTTTCTGTGATAGGGCATGAGAACACCTTGCGTTCATCAACCAGTTCAATCGAAGGTTGATCTTTCTGGACACTCTGGGCAGCAAAGATGTGTACATCAGTATTGTGCAGTGCTTTTCACTCTCCCTGTGGCTGTAGATCTGTGAGTTCCTTTTGTGACATCTACCTGGAATAGAGTGAAAGTGGGTACTGCCCACTCATTGTGCATCTTGGAAGAGAAATGCACCTCCTGCAAGACAAGTTGTTGCCTCAGCTCACCAGACCAAGGTCCAACTCAAGAGGATGCTCTGTAATTAAAGCCAAGGCTAGGAAGCCTTTGCTTTGAACTCAGAACTTGCAACCACTGCATTTGACCTGAAAATGTGTATCAAATCAAATCAAGCATTTTGCCAAGCCTTGGAAGAGGCTGCCCAGGGAAGCTGTTGAGTCACAATCTCTGGAGGGATGTAAAGACATGTAGATGCGGCATTTATGTGTTAATGGTTGGACCTGATGATCTTAAGGGTCTTTTCCAACCTAAATGATTCTGTGATTCTAAATCAGCATTGCTGGGCTTAGTTTTGGCCCATTTTCAAGCAAAGCTGTCTCCCCACCAGCCTCTCAGCTTAACTCCTCCTGCAGAGTGTGAGTTGCTGACATTTTTTGACCGTGATGCAAGTTTACACCAGCAGGTACCATGGCCCAGATAAATCTCTGTTCCACTATGACTATGGCAAGGTGGTTTAACATTTTTGCATTGCCTGTAGGAAAATGGTTTCTATGTGATTACAGTGAAATCTCACATGTGGTATAGCAGATCTTGGGACTAAGGGTGTAAAAATGGTTCACAGAATAAAGTAACCAGGCTGTTTCTTTCTTAAACAACTTGTTTGACAATGTTGTGGATTGTCTATCCCTGGAAGTGTTCAAGGTCAGGTTGGAAGGGGCTTGGAGCAACCTGGTCTAGTGAAAGGTGTCCCTGCCCATGTCAGGAGAGTTGGAACTGGATGATCTTGAAGTCCCTTCCAACACAAACCATTCCATGATCACACGACTGCCATACTACACTTTGTGTCACTGCCTTCCTGATGCTACTGAGTCTCAGATGACTTTCTACCGCTACGAAAGACCAACGTTGCTGATGTTCCTGCTGTCAGGCTACTCAGCTGATATATTTTTTTTCCTTTTAAACTGCCTGTTTTACTTCCCCTGAGTCTTCTTTAAACCTGCTGTACATAACTGGAGAGAGCTGCCAGTCACATGTGCCCAGAGAGTGACTATCAGTAGAAACAACTGTGCATTTATTGTTTCCTTCTTGTTAAAAACCAAATGAATCTTTTCACTGCATTTAAGAGGCTCTTATACTTTCAGAATATGGGCATTGTTCCTTACTGATTTCATCTGGATAAATGCACACTGGCTCGTTTGTATTTATTTAGTTTTCTTCCTTCCTGGAATTTTCAAAGCAGTGAAATTATCTCTGTCATATTTAATCCTCTGTTTATGCATGAGAATCAATAGTTATTGTGCACATTCTTAGGTGTGAGAAAATCTTATCCCTTCCTGGTGCTATATGGAATGAGTACAAGTCCTAAAGAGACATTTTCTATTGAGAATTTGCTCTGAGATGTGCCCTTCATAGAAATGCATTCTTAGAAATTAAGAAGACCACAAGGTCTTGACCAAGTTAAAAAGAAGAGTTCAACCCTCAGCATGTGTGAAAGTTTTGTGTGTAAGAGTGCTTTGAACACTACCAGATATTGTAGTTGGCTTTTACTGGATGATCTCAGAGCCTGAGGGTTGAGAAGGAGTTTCTATGCAGGTGATGTGACTGGAAGGTCAAATTCATGATTCCCCAGGCAAGTGCTGAGCTAGTCAAGTTGCAGGCATGAAGAAGACTAAATTATGAGGGCACATGAGTTTAGTGCTTGATCAACATGGAAAACAGAGTTGTGTGAGCAAGATCTTGAGCACATAGGAACCATACTTTCTTTTTTCACCAGCATTTAAGACTATTTGGCCTGGGCTGGAACAATTCTTGCTCTAGAAAAAATCTCCATTTACTTGTTTGTTGAGAGAGTCTGAGTTGTCTTGGAAAAGTTTTTGCTCTGAGGTTTCCATATCCCAAACTATGGACCTGTTGAACGCTGCAAGGTTCCCTTTAGGTTATGATCAGATGGAAAGTAGAGGTGGCTGCTCACACCTCCCAGAATGACACAGTCCATCAGAAATGGGCTGAAGTGCCACCTTCAAGTGTGAATTATCAAGGTAGAGGCTGTAAACTGGCAATTTCTGCCAACAGAGGGTCTGCTCATGGGTATTTTGTGCCATGAGGAGCAGTGGTCACTTGCAGCTTCTGACAAACTTCAGAGGAGTCCTGAGCAATGAGGTGAATGCTGCTTGGCAAACCCAGTTCACATTAGATCACAGGTCTGCAGATTTGATATGGAAAGGAGCGGGGGAGAGGTCACCCTGGTCTCCTCTTCCTGCAAGAAAAACAAGAAACACTAGAGGATAAAGGAGAAAGGGAGAAAAACCAAAGTTCCAGCTGACAAAGCAGGATTTCACCCAGCTTACTGGGTTGTCTCTGTTTGGTGAACAAGTGAGACACATCTGAATGGATCTTGCAGCTTATTTTTACGGACCACAGCTTCTTTTGAAGCCTCTGCAGGCTTTCCCATCTGTTTGCTTACTCATGGAAGGAAAAGGTATTCATTATTTATTTTTCTTTCTGAAATCCTCCTTGTGAACTCTGCATAGTGTTAGGCAGATGAAAATGTCTGAATCCAGGCCAAGAAGCCAAAAAACCCACAGAGCTGGCCAAGGAGGGAAGTGCCAATGGACTTGGTTTACTGTTCCTATTCCCTAGCCTGAAAATACTTGGCTGGATAGAAGTTCCTGACTCACCAGGCTTCATGGTAACTTAGGAGATAACTTGCCTCATCAAATTTACAGCAGTAGTGCAAAGCCCAAATTCACACTGTTAGAGCAGGACAGTATTGATCAGTTCAGAAGAAAGCTCTACCTTGGTAAAGAAATCAATAGACAGGATTTTTTTTTTTGTTGGCAAAGTGACTATTGCCATTCCTTTGGTATTCTTCTTGTACTGCCCTTAGGCATTGCCATCCTCCAGCCAAGGCTGGAGCCCAGGACTGACCTTTTCAGAGGCAACCCTTTCCCAAGGTGGAATTTTTTTTTTGACATGTTGGATATCCACATCTCAAAGCTCTAATTAATTCATATGAGCAATTGTTCATTATACTTTTCATATTCCAGAGCCTTCCACATGAAGAAGTCAGGAATTTAATTCCAGCCACTGCAGTGAAGCAGAGCCAGTGGACCAAAACCTACATCCCCTCCTGGGCTCAAAGCCCTGTAGTAGCCCTCAGCTCAGCCTGGCTGGTGTTCATTTGGAAAATTAAAATTTCCATGAAAATATAAACAGAAAGCCAAAAAAGTCTGATATTTTTTCTCTCTGGAAAGCAGTGATATCTCCTCATAGCAACGAGCCAAATCCATGGAATGCAATTTGTGAATAGTCGTTATCTGAAGTTGTTTTTACTCTCCTTGCTGATACAGCACAAAGAGCACAGAGAGCAGACACTGGATATCTGCAGGAGAAGATGCTGGACATGGACAGTCACACTCAGAGCTACAGCAGAGACAGGACTGGGGTACGACATCCCAAGGCCAAGGTGAGGGCATGGCAAAGTGATGTTCTGCAGCAGTCTGAAGGGCAAGGGAGGAGCCACCCTCATGGGTCCATGGAGGGTCAGGACAAGGAGTTGGAGGTGCTGAGAACAGGAGCCTGGAGTGGGACTGAGCAGCCCAGAAGACAATAACTGTGGCCACCAAAAAGCTGTGGTATTCCAATAGGGAACATGGATGAAGAAGTATGATGTGGATGCAAAGACAATGCTTGCATCTAGACAGGGAAAAGGTCAAGGGGCTAAAATGTAACTCATGGCCAAAGTGTTTGGAGTCATAGAGCTAACTATGATGTTTTAGGAATTACTGCCTTTGTCTCGTATTGCCCATAGCACAGACCTACACACTTTGCTTGGATGGGGACAACAGAAGACAGAGCAGCAGGGGGGAGTTATGGATAGAATACTGTCCCAGGATGAGAGGTTTGCAGACAGTGAGCTGGCGGGACAGTGAGCTGGTGGGACAGTTCAATCCAGGTGCTGTAGATGGATGATAACATGTATGACCTGGTTACAAACATCCTGCAGCCATAGTATCATTGTGTATATAGTCAGACTGCTGCACAGAAATGTAGTCCTGCAATGTGTGGTGAAGTCCAAGCATCCTTCTCAAGCAGCAGGATAATGGGAAACCAGAGAAACACCAAGGCAAGCTGATGTAGTTGAAGGCAATTCGTCAACAGCTGTTGCTGGAAGGAATCAGATCTGCAGTGCTTCAGGCTGTCATTCCTGCTGGCTTCTCTTTGACTCTAAATCTAAGTCTGTGAGTCTTAATTTTCTCTGTGAAATACCGCTGGTCTATAATAGTCATCCTAAAACAAATTCCACTGTGTCTAGAGTCTAGTTTCTATGACAAAGTCTTATGGATAAGTAAGAGGCAAAGTCCGTTTCTTGGTTTGGAGGCCAGATCCAACTTGGCATGTGTATGATGAAACATCCTTACTTGGGCTTGTGCTACTCCTCATATAATATTCATACACTGTGTGGAAAAGACCTCCTTGAAAGTAGGTCTCTTGCTCCAAGTTAACGTGGAAGTGGTACAGTCAGCAGCAAATCAGTGCCCAAGTCTCTGTCCTTCTTAGCTATCCAGTGTAGATTACTATGGCCAAAGAACTGGATGCACAACAAAGATGTCTCCACAGGCAGAGCATGCCAGGAAGCTTTTAAACATGTCAAGCTTGTGACATCCTCTGCAACCTCTGTGGCTGATACTCAGCCTGCATGTCATATACTCTCTCTCCTCACTCTTGCCCTGTTGAATAATAATTCTGAGGGTGGACCTGCATGTGTGATCTTACTGCAGCCAGCAGACACCCAGCAGGGTCTCACCTCCCTCTCTCTGCTGCAGGGAAAGCAGCACAGAGCCCCGAAATGAGAGACAAATTAAAAGTAACCATTGTTTCTGCACAAAAAAGGGCATCTTTCAGAGCCTTGTGACTTGCCAGTGCCTTGACCGAATGGCTGCTCTGCTGAGGCAGCTCTCAGATTGAGATGAAAAAGGCACAAATAATGGCTTAGGTCATGCTCACAATTCATCATCATCCTATTAATCAGGGTGGCTGCTTCTCCTCTGCTCAGTCCCAACACACATGTCCCTGATGGTCTTTCAGGATCTTAGAAACCTATTAAAGAGACATTTTTACAAATTAAAAGAGCCACGCCCAGGAATGCTGCATGAAAAGACCTATTTTCTGCTGTGGTGATGTTTGCCACCAGAGCAAACAATTTCTTCTGAGCCTGCAGGGACATGCTGCAATCCAACGATGACAGAGAAGAAATTTCTGTGCTCCAATGGGTTGCTGGGTGAGTATTTCCCCTCCCTTCTGGCACAAGAATCATGTCAATGACATTTGGTCAATCCTAACGCATATATTGCCTGTAGAGATGGTTGTCTGAGGAAGTGGGGGCAAACCTGTAGGCAAGCAAAGCCCCAGCAGTTTGTACACTGTTAACTGAGATGCCCTGAGCCAACCTGTAAATGTTGCACTTCTCCCCTTTACACAAGAGGCCTTAGGACAACAACTGCCAAGACAAAGACAGTCCAAGTTATTGGAAGCAGTTACGTATCATAGACCCGTTTTGGACTGAGCTCATGCCATTACCTAAGAAAAGACATCTTCTTTAAATAGATTTCTGTCTTTGACAGGGGCACAAGAGATTTCTTAGGTACTCATCACACCTCACAACAAAAATAGCATTTTATGAAGCAAATAAACCTTTAAAGGCATCTTTTCTGAGAGTGTGTGCTGGCACTGGTGACTAGGAAAAAAGGTGTAAGCTAGGAGTGAAAAAACACTGCAGACTTTGAAATAGCAGAAGATAAGACATCTTGTTGGTTTTGTGGATTTATTTAGCCTACTCTTCCTTTCTCAAATCATGTCTCCCTGCTTTTACACTTTCCTTCCATCTCCCAGACCTGACTTTGGAAATCTGAGGTTGTTTGTGGGGGGTCAGAGGCAGGAGGGAATAAAGCATTACTGGCACTAACGTGGAGCTGGTGTGATAGTCCCTGAAGACTTTGAGAGATTAAAATTATGTTGGAAACTGTGCACTGGGTCAATTTGGAAAGAAAGGTCTGAGGAAAGAGGAGATACTGCTTTCATCGAGTATGGAACAAGTCCTGGGATAACAGGACATAAGAAAGGCTGTATTGGCTGTGTCACTTAGTGTCCTGTTCCTAGCAGTGGTCCAGGGAGGTACCATGTATCAGAACAAGATAAGGATATACTTTCCAAATTACTATTCTGACATCCAACCACTTGGGGCTCAGAGATTTCCTGACCAGGAGTGGTTTCTGTGCAATTTTGTAAAATCAGTGGCTCTCTTGCCATGGATAAACCAGAGAAAACCCACCACTTCCCAGCACCTACAACATCCTGTGGTGAAAAGCTCCCTGGCTTCATGATGAACCTCCTTGGGTATGCTTTGAATTTTCTCCATGGGAGGATTTGAAGCCTATGTCCTATTCTTACTCTCTTTCTCTGTCTTATCATCTCCTTTAGAGATAAAATGCAACAGTGGGAGAAATATCTGATGGCACTAAGGAAGGATGAATTCCCCCAACAAGTCACAAGAGAAGGGCATGACCAACCAAGCCTTGCCAATACTGCTTTCCCCAGGAGGGCTGAAGGAGTAAGAGATGGATGAATGAAGGGGTGGAGGGGCAGAAAGTGTGGAATTATGGATGGATGGAGCAAGCTCAGAGCCCACTCTATCCCTACAGCTCCCACTTCTGTGTTCAAGCCACCGGTGTGGCCCACAGATAACAGTTCCCTGCAGAGGCTGCAATTTTAAAATGGTTTAAGTTTCTGGTGTCACAATCAATGGAAACAGGGCAGATGGCTGTGATGCTAATGGGCTTCTCTGAAAGTTTCCTGCTGGACACTGACCCAACAAGGACCATTATTATCAGTGTCCTCAGGATTTTTTGGTTAAATAATGAAAGCATACGCATTTTGGCTTTTTTTCGTTCTTTTTTAATTTCCCCTATCATTGTTTTATTGTGACCACATCCCTTTCCAGCTGCACATTAGTATTCTTCCTCTCTCCAAATCCTCCTCCCTTGCTTCCTGCCCACACTGCTCCCTTTTCCCACTCTTCCATGGAGCTGCTTATCATCACACAGAGAAACAACTGTGTGGAGTTATTGCTCCCCATTCCAGCACAGGAACCAGCAGGGCAATGACAGCATGAAGGGAAGATCTTTCCTGCTGTCTCTCTTTGAGCTGCCATGCTGTGTTGGCATTTTCCACTATGATATTTCCTCCTTTTCCTTGACCTGGCAGCAGATGCCCTGGCCAAGGTGTGTTGACTTAGGAAATAGCTCTGTGGATGGTGCATCAGAGACAACCCTTTTCTGGGATGGACAATATAACAGGAATTTCCACCTGCATTATCTGTAATGATGTTTCCTCATGGCTCTGGAGTACTCACTGCCACTCATACATTTACCTGGTAGGACAGTACCTATAGCCTGATATAAAGACCTCTAAAGAGTATAGCAAGTCACTGGAAAAGAAAAGTCATAAAGCCAACAGGTTCTCAGCAAGTGATGAGCTGATCCCTGGTTGTGCAGGTGGTGGTGACTGAGCAGGAGTGTTGGTGAGGATTCTCCTGTTTGTGACTGTAAGATTGCACTGAGATGCTCAACCCGAGTGCAGTTTAAATTGAGAAATTGGAAGTGATCTGAAGTGAAAGGAAAATAATTTGTTTTGCTCCCCTCATTCACAGCACATTTTCCCTCTAAATTAGCTGGCATGATAGTTCAGGCACTGAAAAAGGAGAAGGAAAAAAAGGCCTGGGAATCAATTCCATTGTGTTTCATACAGGGCTGAGTTTCAGGTAATAAGGCTTTCATGTGTGGCAGAAGGGAATCTGTCCTGTGAGAGGACAGTGCTCAGGCACATGAGCTGAGGAAAGGTGGAGTGTCACTCTCTGGATATGTGATACAGGTGCAGCCTTCACACATCAGCTCTGACCTCTGCTGGGAGGCATCAAACAAACGCCACGGGAGCAGAGAAAGGAGTTTGTTTGCCAGGGAGTGCCTTTAAGATCAGATGCAAGCAGCCTCCTGGGATGTCTATCTCAGTTCATGCCTGTGAGAAAATTCTGTCACCATCAACCCTTTTGAAGTTAATATCTGATTCTAAAGACTTTTCTGTCATGCCTTATTATTCAAAAGAACAGGTATTAAAAATCAGATGGTGAAATTCTATCCATTTGCTGGACCTGATTCACTCAGAATTGTATATACGGTAGGTATTGAGAATAAAGAGGTTTTTTGGGTGCTCTGCATTGACTGAGAAATAAAATTTAAAGACATGCATGAGCAGGCACTTCCCCACTGGTACTGCCTTTCATTCAATATTTTAAAAACAAGCCTCAGACCTCAACATTGCCTGAGACTACTGTGTCCTTCTAAAATGAAGCTCATGGATATTTCCTCTTATGTGCAACCCTTAGCAGGACATGCTCGTACTTGATGATTTGAAAATCCAATATAGGACAAGCTTTTTGCTCAAGAATGAGCTCTATAGTGTGAACTGCTACTTTGGGTGATAGGGAGTACCTAAAGGTGCTTACAAGGAGGCGGGAGAGGGACTTCTGATGAGGGCATGTAGTAAGAGATCAGGGAGCAATGGGCTTAAGTTGAAGGAGGGTAGGTTTAGATTAGATATTAGATTAGATATTAGGAAAAAAAATCTTAATGTGGGAGCGGTGAGGCACTGGCACAGGTTGCCAAGAGATTTTTTTTTTACTTCCCATCCCTGGAAGTGCTCAAGGCCAGGCTGGATGGGACTCTGAGCAAACTGATCTAGTTGAAGGTGTCCCTGCCAATGGCAGGAGGTTTGGAATGAGACGATCCTGGGACCCTGGGCATAGCTCCTTAGTTGGCAATTTCTGCCACAAATTCATTGCTTGTGCTGGAACAAGAACACTGTCATCACCTTTCACCTCTGGGCTTTTCTAGGGAATGTTTCCAGAATTGTGTTGCTGTGATGTGACTGCCACAAAATGGTATAAAGTGAGTGATGTCTTTCACATCAGGTCAGTTCTAGATCTTGACGTTTATATTGGAAGAATATTTGTTATTATTAGTATTTATTTATTATTAATTTCTTTTATCATTATTATGTTTATACCTCATTCCTGGAAGTGTTCCAGGCCAGGCCTGAGGGGGTCTGGGGCAACCTGGTCTACAGGAAGGTGTCCCTACCCATAGCAGGGGATTTGGAACGAAGTGATCTTCAAAGTCCCTTCCAACCCAATCCATTCTATGGCTCAATAATTCTATGCTTTCATGTGATTTTTAAATATAAGCTGCTCAGATAAGAATAAAACTGAGCCATTGATTTAGTAGCAATTTTAATGTATCTACATCTTTTAGGAGGTGAGTTCAGCAACTTTTAGCAGCTCAGTTTGTCATAAGATACAGAGGAATATTGAAGCAGTCTCCTTGTTCCATGGAAATGTTCACAAACAGAGCTGTCATGGGAGATCATTGAAGCTATTTTTGAAAGCTCTTCTAGAGGGGGTTTACACCTTTCCCTGGGTGAGCTCCTCCATTGCCTGGGCTGCTGGGATAAACAGCTTGCAAACATCTTGCAAAAATCTCTGCTCTGATTTCCGTGGGCTCATTTCAGACAAGAGACGTCAAGGCTTGATTTTTACCTGAGGCATCAGCCAGTGTAAAGCATAAGGCTGGCAATTAGTGTTGGAGGAGAAGCAGATGGGAGGACACTTGTGCTGCCTGCCCCTACTCCCTGCTCCGAGGACAGCTGTCACCTGTGACAGTCCTGACTCTCCAGCAGTGCCGAGTCTCTCGCCTCTGCTAAATGGTCTCTATTTACTCCTCTGTTCAGAACAGTGGTTAGCTGGAAAGTGTCCAATTTTGTGAGTAACAGCTGTTACTTTAGAAGTGACAGGCTCTATTAATCTAAAACAATCTTCCATCTGAGCTGCACAGCCGACCAAATGGACCTATCCCAGGGAAACTCTCCTGCTACAAATATGGGATGCATTAGGGCTCTGAGAAAGGCAGAAAGCATTTGCAGTTTGTCAGGACAATAAAGCAGCTTAGGTGAGTAGGATGTGGAGTACCAGCAGCATCTAGGCTGGTCTTTTTGCAGAATGTGGACAGTGGGCTCTTGTTATCTTCTTAATGTAGTTACCTTTTCTTCTATGACTTTAACAAAGTCACAATGGGACCAAATTTCTTTGTGTTAGTATTTGAAATAGTTTAAGATGGCCATCCTAGAGGCTCCCTCAGGAAGTGGAGTTATATGGCAAAGTCAGGTCACCCTAATTTGTTTATGTAGTTATCACTCCCAGAACCTTCTTTTGACGTAGTGCAAGTGAGAATTGCGTCAACTCCCTTAATTTTTTTGTCAATGGGTGACCTATGGCTTGTGGAGCTGCAGTAACTCAGACCTGTGTCTGGTTTCTTTGTTTTCCTGGCAGTGCTGAATTCAGCCATGACAGAGTTTTCACAGAATCACAGAATGGCTTGGATTGGAAGAGACCTTAAATATCATCCAGTTCCAACCCCTCTTCCATAGGCAGGGACACCTTCCACTAGAACACACTGCTCAGGTTCCCAGGGACAAATAAAGTCTGGCTTCATGCAACACATTTACTTTCCTTTGCAGAACGCCATGGATGAAAGCCACAGGGTATTTGCTTTTGTTACAAGGGTTCAGGGGAGTCTGGGAGCTGTGAGGCTACAGAGAGCTCAGAGACCCAAGAGAGCTTGAAAAACAACAGCTCTTGCTTAAACTCAGCAGCTTCAAAGACCAGGCAAAACCTGTGATGCATAAAGCACTGAGGATAGACAGAGGAAAGCCCAAATTATCTGTCTGAGCCTGGCCACATGCAGACGAGGAGACAAGAAAAAGGATCAGTTGTTGGTAACATGTAGAGAAAATCTGTCCTGACTTGCATTTGAGATTTTATGAGGATTGGATGGGGACAGGGCTGGCATGTTTCTAGGACACCAGCTAGTTTTGTCTCTCAGTCCCAGCTGGCAGAGGAAATCACACAGTATGAATGACTTGCCACCTTTCCCAGGCTGTTCTCCATTGGCAAATCCCAGAGCTGAGTTTAGAGGGTTGACCTGTGCTTGTGTTTGCTGAGATTCCAGGTCTTCCTGGGCTCCTGCAGGTGTTTCAGCTTTCACAAATTCAACAATTTCTGCATTCCCGGAAGAATGTAAACTAACACTGAAAGGATATTTCAATTGACTTCCAGCTCCCAGGAAATCTGAGAGGCAGAGATTTTGTCCTGGACTTTCCTAGACACTTCCCACAAACAGTGTTATATAACCTGTGTTACAGCTCTGTCCAGAGGAAGATTGTGGGATCTGCTGCTGCCAGAACATCCTCTTACTGTTCCCTCACTTGTTTAGCTCCTTCTGAAGCCCCAAATCCACCAGGAGTAAAATGGTTAACCCATGTGCCCGTGCTTGCATATGCACAGAGATCAGAATGCCCTCTTACTCTAAGTAATTAATTTAGGGATGTTTTTGTTTACTTGCAGATTTATTTAAAGAAAATAACAACATGGACAAGGGGTGAGTGGTCAGGAAAATGACCTTTTCACTCCTTCAGCTTTCTGTACCTTCTCCTCCAATCCCTATCTCCATTGTCCTACCAGCATTGCCCTCAACAGCCCTTTATTGTTATAAATGAATTTGTTCATTTTATGTCTTCCCTGACCTTTATGCAGTTTTCCTTTGCTTGCTCTGGTACAGCCCAATCCCTCACACTCTGCCCCTCCAGGGATCCATTAGTGTTTCACCCCCCTCTGGGCCATGAACTTGTAGTTGGGTAGAAGATGTCTGAACTTCTCTGCCTATTGACTCTCAAAGGAACTGCAGGTAATGGTGGTGGTAAAAAGCCAGGACTTCTGACAGTTCTTGAAGACCAAAATAAATAAAAGCAACTAATTTAATGAATTGGTGGCATTTACAACAAAATTCAGAAAATGTACAGGGCACCAAAAGGCAGGCACTTTGAATCCCTAAATTGTGTAGAGAGGCTGCAAAAATGTCTGAGAATCGTAAAAGTGGTTTTAGTTTGTGGACAGCCTCTGTAGTCACTGCAATTTCCTGATGCTGTAATAATAAACCCCAGAAAAACTGCTCAGCCCAGCTTTGCAGATCAAATTGATTGACAGGAAGACTAATTCCATGGAAACCAAAGAGTCTACCCCATTTTCTTCTTCTAAGACCCTCATGCATAACCGAGTCTCATTTACCTCTGCAGAGCTTAGTGTAATTACATCTCTCTAATTTAAGTAGAACTCTTTTTTTTTCTGGCAAAGGTGGTTAGAAAGGTGAGATTGAATGTTTCTGACAACTGCTCAGCGTTTTAGTCTCTGCACTATAGGAAAATACAAACTTCATTCTCCTGGTTCCTTCACCATTTCAATCTCCTTCTCTGCATGTTTCCATCTGTGGTAGAAAAGGAACATAATTCCTGTCTGATTTTCACTCTCTGAATTCAGCTTCTCCTCAGACAGGCATTTTATTCAAATCAGTATCAGATCTTACCGGAAAAAAATCAAGAATATTCCTGCCAGCTGGACTGAGTAAGGATAAGAAGGGGAAATTTGGGGTTGGGTAAGAGGAGATGTTGATTCTTTAGTAAATACATGATGAGATGTTTTCAACAACAAGAGTAATTGAAATGCACAGTGGAACAGACTTGTGCACAATGAGATGTCTCTTATTTTTCCTGTCATTTTGGGAAACAGTGGAGTTCCTGTGGCTGTTTGGGTTTGAGGAGTAAATGCTGAAAAAAATCTATATTTTCCCTCATTTGTATGCTTTGAGTGGAGTATAAATAATCTTGAAAGAACTCAATAACAGCTTCTCATCTTAGTCTGCAAGCTCTGTGTGCTGTCCACAGGAGAGCACACACCAGCACAGTGACAGCAGGACAGAGGGGGCAGGAGCAGAACCTGCACATTCATGTTTTAAACCTATTTTTCTTAAGGTCTTGCAATTTTAGGAGAACTACAGACTTTCCTGAAGTCCTGATTGCCATCAGGCTCTAAGACATGATACAGTCACAGGGGCAGAGACTTCACAGATGTTTTCTTTGTGAAGAACAGACCACAGAATAATAGAGTCATTTAGGTTGGAAAAGTCCTCTAATATCATCAAGTTCAGCTGTTAACCCAGCACTGCCAAGCCCTCTACTAAACCATGTCCCCAAGTGCCATTTCACACACTTTTTAAACAATTCCAAGGACCACTTCCTACTCTTGAGACTTTCTTTCCCAGTGGTACTTCTTTTTTCCTGAGGAAAATGGGCACTGCCACAGAGGGTGGGCCCAACGTAGACTTGCAGACCAGGCTCCGAAGGCAAACCTGGGTTTGATGATGAGTGAGATGCTCACTGCACTGGGCAGGTTGTCCCACTGGGCAGGTTGTCCCTTCCACACAGCAGAGCTTTTTCTGTGCCTGTTTCTCATTCCCAAGCTTCTCCTGCTGTACTGAACCACTCCTGGAAATCATGAATGCTGATGGCACAGTGGCCAAGAGCAAAGCTGCCCAGCAGGAGGGGAGCTCTCGAGCCCTGCAGGATGAATTTGCATTGCTGCAGCACCAGAGATGCTCATGAAAGGATCAGGGCTCTGTTTGGTGAGGCTCTGTATGAATGAAAAACAGCAGAGCTCTCATTCTCAGGGTAAAAAATGTGCAACAGTGTCTGAAACCAGTGAGAGAGGAGAAGGTGTGAGAGCAGAGGAGGGAAACTGCCCACCAGGGGCAAACAGAGCCATTTGTTCTGCTGAGCCACAGCCAAATCCTTGTGCAAGTCTACCAAGGCTTCAAAAGCACAAAAATGATGCACAAACATGATTTCTTAAAAAATGAGGGATAATATTAATAGTAATATTAATGAACTGTTGCTTAAGATGCCTTAATTTCTAACAGACTATACTAAAAGTGAGGTGGGATGTGTATCAGCCTCTGCTGATAAGAACAACCAGCTTGAACACAGTATTTGTACTTAGTTTCAGGACCTGATTAACCACTTGAAACCAATTGCATGCCTGTTTTGGGGTGTAATTTTCTCAGGTCAGGATCTAACCCAGTAAACCTGGACAACCAGGTGACCTATAAAGCTCCTTCTTAATTCCAGCATCGCTTCTGGGGCAGGAAAGGGACAGCAGAAGAGATGCTCCTGGATGAAGAGCAGTATGGGAGGCATAAATTAAAGGGATTCTTAATATTAAACATTTTTAAAATTTAGTTATCTCTGTCTGATTGTTATTGAAGCCATTCCCTGACACAGGAATTCCTTCATGTGCAGAAAATAACCCGAAGTACATTACATGCATTTTTAAAAAAAGAAATCAAACCAAACCTGATCTTTATACCCAGACTCTTACAGGGACAGCAGAGCAAAAATTTCATTTTTCATCCTTCATGCAACAACTTTCCCTATATGAATGTGACTCTGTGGTATCTAACCCACAAGTTCACTGTTATGGAAAACAAAGTTTGGATGAGCCAAGGGCTAAGTTATGACTCAGAGCAGCTTGTAGGATCTGGACAATGTTCTCTACAGCAAGTGGGGCCACAGAAAACATCCCCTGCTGGTCTGACATGGAGAAACTCCTTGCTCTGCTAAAAATCAGGTGTGCAAAACTCCTGTCAGCTTTTTAAATTGGCATAGAAGAGCTGAAGAGGGTGAGAATGCTGTAGAACATAATGGCTAGTAAAGATTTCTGGTCAATCCATTTC
This sequence comes from Sakesphorus luctuosus, assembly GCA_013396695.1. Classification (NCBI taxonomy): domain Eukaryota; kingdom Metazoa; phylum Chordata; class Aves; order Passeriformes; family Thamnophilidae; genus Sakesphorus; species Sakesphorus luctuosus. Next base: position 57,885 of record VWZD01006006.1, read on the forward strand.
CTCAAGAGGGCTTTGACTTGAGTTCAAACCATGCCAGTCCAACTTTTCCTTAAAAATCCCTACTGATGGGAATTCTGCAGCTTCCCTGTAATGTTTGAATTTTTTCTGTAGGCTTTTGCTTTCTTTTCCTAATTTCTTTGTAAAATTAAGTGCTTTAAAGGTTTCATGTTTCTCGTTCAAGCAATCAATTCCCCCCTCCTTTTTGTCTTCTTAAATTTCTCTGATTTTTCTGTATTTTTACTTCTTAAAAAACCCCATATTCAATTCACCTGTGGCCACAGGTGGATAAAATAGTTATGCTTATCTAAAATCAAAATTAGTCTAAAAGACCATTTTTTTCTTAATTAAAACTTTTACCAAGTCATTACATAGATGAAAATTCATCTTCCTGTCAGAGACTGCCATGCTCCTTTATGTTCATAGTGTCAAATAACACCTGAGGAACTTTTAGACATTAGACAATTAATCATCTGTAAACCTTCTGTTTCAAAATTCGAGGTGCCTTGTGCTGCTAATGGGTGGTAGACAACAAGTTGCACCTCTTTATTAGTGAAATCTCAGATTCCTGCTTGGGAATGGCCCAGACTAACAGAGTATTGTGAAACTCCACTGGAATTTAAAGCACACAGCAACAAATAATGGTATTTCTTTTTAGTTTTGAATAGTCTTCATGCTTGATTTCTCTCCAGAGCACCGCAAAAGGACAGCCTATAGCTCAGGAGCCCCATTACAGAATTCCCAAGGGATGTTTGCATGAATTCTGAGCTTGGTGGATATCCCATGGTGGGTGTTTGAAAGGTAAGCATTGCTCAGGTGTTTATGGCTTAATGTTTTGAATCAGCCTTGTCTTGCCTTCCTTCCCTTGCCTGCAATGACTCGTGGTACCATTATAGTCACTTGGATTACGGTTCCTGAATAGATGCATGAAACATTGGATAATCATGGAATAGCTGGGCTGGCTCAACCCCTCTCACATGGCTGAGGAATTGTGCTGTGCCGAAAAAAGCATTAGCAAGGCAGAGGTGTGGAAAGGGCTTTTAAGAAAGGACATACAAAGTTGTTTCATGAGGGAATTCACATCCACTGGCTCAGTGCTCTGGACAAGTTTAAATGGGATTTATTGCTCAACCAGAGAGCTGTTTGTGAGGCTGGGCTCTGTACATACAACACCTGAACTGTGATCCCACTTTTGCAAACAAATAGTTTCTCCAGGCCCTGGAGGCTGACAAACACATCCTGTGATTGCTGTCCCCGAGGGCAGATCCTGTGCCAGGGTTAATGGAACCAAGTTCAGTCTAATTTTTTTCCCAGAAGTTTCTGAGCAAACACTTATCTGTTGTCTGTCTTGAAAATACCCACTCAGCTGTGGACTTGCTGTGGCTTGATAAATTTTAAAGCAGTGCTGCTCTCTCTAGAGGTGTGTGGGTGTTTTCTCAGACCTCTCTTTTAAAAGACCACAAATACCAGTGCCACTGTATCTTTATTTTACACAGCAGTGGCAGTGGCCAAGAGGATGCAGCTGCTAAGGCTCTCTGAAATATCCCAGAGTCTTAAAGTGTGTCTCACCTTTTCTGTTTTGAAATGCCTCAATTCTGGTAAGACTGATTCTTCCATCAGTGGATATTCCAATATCTTCCATTGATGAGTACTTGGGCTTCATCTACCAGTCAGCAGCAGCTCAGTTCCAAAAGAGTCACCTGTGATCTGCATCTCATTGCCTTCCTGCTGAGTGCAATGACTTTCCATCCATGTCACAAGAAAACTTGTTCAAAGCCAAGTTCAGGTATTGACATCCATAGAATCACAGAATCATAGAATGGATTGGGTTGGAAAAGACCTCCAACATCATCAAGTCCAACCCTTGGGCCAACTCCAGTCCCTTTACCAGATCATGGCACTCAGTGCCACGACCAAGCTCAGGTTAAAAACCTCCAGGGATGGGGAATCCACCCCCTCTCTGGGCAGCCCATTCCAATGCCTGAGCACTCTCTCTGGAAAGAATTTTTTTCTGATCTCCAACTTCAATTTGCCCTGTCAGAGCTTGAGCCCGTGCCCCCTTGTCCTATTGCTGAGTGGACATTGATGTGAAATCAGTTTGTCAGGTATTTACACCACCCTTCTGGAACATGCTTTCCTTTAAACCTGCAGATATCTGGAGCAACTTTATGTAGTAAAAGTGTAATGTTTTCCTGAGTGCAAAGGCCACTTAAGCAAATGTAAAAGGTGATTTTTTTACCATTTGATCTTTTGCTGTGAGAAGTAGGGACATTGATAAAATCAAAGTGAAGTCCAGGTTAAGTTATTGGTAATACAAGTACCTGAAAAATGACCTGAAGATGGTTCCAGTTGTACTACCATGCAGTCATGAAAACCTCTGTATTGCCCAGAGAAATTGCTGATGCCCCGTCCTTGGAAGTGTTCACAGCCAGGGTGGATCAGCCTTGAGGTACACTGGTCTAGTGGAAGGAATCTCTGCCCATGGCAGGGGGGTTTGAACCAGATGGGCTTTAATGTCGCTTCCAATCCAAACCATTTGACAATTCTATGATTTTCACAAAGCCAACAAATGCACTGTCTCATCCTGTCACAGCTTCCACCTGCTCCTGCTGTGGATATCTTGCCTCAGTTCTGCCAAAGTCTGTGAGTTCTTGGGTGTCTGACCCTTTTGTCTCTGAGTAAGTTTTCCCATGACCCTGACAGGACTGAGAACCCAAAATTGGGATTAATTTCAGCTTCCTCAGGTGGTACCTGCATTGCTCGGAGCTGGGAATGCCTGGCTCACGTTGCAGGCACTGTAAAGGAACAGACATTATCCATCTCACCAATTTTAACATCTGAATTATACCCTATGATGGGCTCTTTTTTTCCCATTGAGTAAAAACATCTAAAAGTATTTTTACACATAAAGGTGTGGACTTTTAGACCTTCGGTTGAGATGAGCACAAATCACACAAACTTTTGACAGAATAATGTGATTTTATTTAGAAATGTTGTAAATCAGCAATTTTTAATCTGCTTTCTCTGAAGGTGATACTTTTATGATAAGAAATTTTTCCTCTTTTCCATTTTTAGTTTTGATCTTTTCATTTTGGCTCTTGTTCCTCCTTTTTAATTTTTTCTTCTGCTATGACTGCATTATGTCCCTCTTAAAAGAGTTTCCTAACTTTTTCTTCACTGTCTGTTCAAAGCATAAGAAAGTTCAGGAAAACTTAAGCATAGAATTTCTTTCACATACTAATATTTCCTAAGATGTTCAAGCAAGAATTTTTAAAGTTTTTAGACAAAAGTTGATTTTACATTTTCAACAAAATGCTAACTTTTAATGAACTAAAGAGTGATGAACTCTAATTATAACAGTGAACTCTAATTATACCATTTCATATTTTCATCAATACTCAGGCTGACTGCAAATGTTGGCACAATGAGGTCTTTTCCACTGACACATCCAGAAATAGTTTTATCGATAAAATTCTGATGACATTGACTAAAGAACAAGTTGTTCAATCCTTGGAAGTGTCTTTTACTTAAATGTTGCTCTTTTTTTGACTGTAGAAAGGCAATATAATTAAATGGATGAATAAAAATAACAAGAGACAATGTAGAAACCTGGAGAATAAATGGTATTCAGGATGTGGAATTGATCCAAAACATCTATTGTGCTATGATTATCTCAATGGCAATATCTCTGATCTGCCTTTGATGAAGAGAGACTACAGGAAAGATGGAGAGGGACTTTTTACAAGAGCATGGAGTGAGAGGATGAGAGGGAATGGCTTCAAACTGAAAGCGAGTGGGTTTAGATTGGAAATCCAGACAAAAATTCTTTACTGTGAGGGTGGTGAGGCCCTGGCACGGGTTGCCCAGAGAAGCTGTGGATGCCCCACTCCTGGAAGGGTTCAAGGCCAGGTTGGATGGGGCTTGGAGCAACCCGGTCTAATGGACAGTGTCCTTCTCAGTGGCAGGGGGTTTGGAACTGGATGACTTTTAATGTCCCTTCCAATCCAAACCATTCTATGATCTTATGATTCTATAATTTGTTGGGTAAATATTAATATACAAGTCATGAACAATTCAGTAAACCTGTAAAACCCCCCCAAGTGCTGGTTCAGGCGTTGTGGGGTGAGAACATGGGGAGGATGGTGTGGAGGTGTGTGATCCATCCAGCCCTGCTGGGACACTGCCAGGAACAGCACGGACAGAGCTGACTTCCCAGTGCTGGAAAGATGCTGCTGGAGTTTAATAAGCTGACATACACACAGTCAAGGAAGTGGAATTTCTCTGATTTCAGAGAGAAGCAGAGAAGAGCCAGGGAAGCTAATTGGATGTTCAGCCTTTGGTTGGTTGTGCATGTCTTCTTTTTGAATGCAAATTCCTTCTGGGCATAAATCCCTAGCAGGAGAACAATTAAAGGAGGCACCTGGTGGTTTATGCCTAGACTGTAGAAAATTTCAACTTGGTGCTGTCTTTTCTCATTTTTTTGTGAGCAGCACCTAGGTAGGGGGATCACTACTAAGCTGCAATTGTTAGTATTAATGAAACAGAATATAAAATTTATCCATTTCTCTCTAAGACTTGCAGGGAAATTTTGATTTAATAGCACACAGTGAATCTTAGATTGCATTCTTTTAATAAAAAAGTAGCTAAACTCCTAAAGATGTCTGGGTGTAAACCTGAAAAAGGATTTGAGCTCAGTGAGCCACAGCAAAGTTTCTGCTTGGTAAATATGCAAATCACAAAGCGCTGCACCAGACTGTTAGAATATGATCTATGAACTGAAAACTTACTGCTGGTTACCATGAAAATGGGCCTTATCTCCTGCTAACTTTTTAATGGTGAGTTTGCACATTTTGGGGGGAATATTTGAAATGGGGGTGGGAGGGAAGATTGTGTAATCAGCACCTTATCTTTAACTTCTCATCCAATTTCCATTTTTGAAAGTCTTTAATGGAGAAGCAAGGCATGTTTAATTGATTGCCATTAAAATCTTCAAAGGAATAAGCAAGATGAAAGTTGTTTCTAATTACTGCATTATGATGTAAGCTTAACGATACGACGCTTCTCCAAATTGATTTTATTAGAATTTAAGATGAGGAATTAATTGAGTTGCTGTATTGATCTATTTTATTTTTCCACCATTTAACATGTCCAGTGGAAAAAAAAAGAGCTATTGAGCTGTGGAATAGTAATGAGGACTTAAGAAAGAAAGTCGAAGTGAAGATGGATTGGCCAATAAAAATAACTTATAAAAACCAAAATGTGATGGCAGAATATAGTGGCAGAGACCAATTTATCTCTAGGTTAATTAGAGTAAATTAAGGTTAATTCTTTTGTTATTTAACTTTTATTTCTTGGTCTCGCTTCATCCTACCTGTTTGTACTTGAGTAACTGCTTTCCTGGTAAAGCAATGCTGTGAAAATCTCCTTCCAGTTCTGCTGTGTTTGCCTTTGAACCTCTCTTTAGAGTTACCCCCAAAACTCAAAAGCACTTCCATGCATGTGCCTGATCTTTCCTAACGATCTTCCTAAAGGTATGTACAATTCATTTCTTGGTCTAATTCTCTTGGAATGTGATTCCTGTTTTTTATCTTGTATGTCAGTGCAAGACAGGTGCTGTTAGACCACGAGACACACACTTCTTGCTCTCCTATACAGGATCTCCTCAGATATGGCCAGTGAAGTTCCTGATTGGGTTCATCTTAATCAACTGTTTCTCAACTAAACTGAGAGTTCCAGGCATGAACAAGCTTATTTGTACAACAGCTCTACAACAACTGCTGTTAATGGCTTTAAGCTGAGGAAGGGCAGGTTTAGATAAGATATTGAGAAGAAATTCTTCCCTGTGAGGGTGAGGGGGCCCTGGCACAGGTTGCCCAGAGAAGCTGTGGCTGCCCCATCCCTGGAAGTGTTCAAGTCCAGGTTGGACAGGGGCTGGAGCAACTAGGTCTAGTGGAATGTCTCCCTGCCCATGGCAGAGGGGTTGGAACGACATGATTGTCAAGTTCTCTTACAACCAAAACCATTCCAGGAGTCTATGACTCCAACTACCCATGGAGACATCAACTCCCAAGAGTGTGTTTTAATGGAACACATCCAGTCTTTCTACAGGGCGGGTGAGGGATGTCCATCAGATCTCTTGTGGTGAAAGGAAATTTGTTGTTACAAATATAACCCATCAGATCATTTCAGACTGATGGTTGTTTTCTGTGTTGTGCTGGGGTAGCTATTCATAACATCACAGAATCATGGAATGGCTGATGCATCAATGGACCTCTGGAGATCAACTAGCACGACTCCCTCAAGCAGGTCCAGTGAAAGCAGACTGCAAAGGACTGTGTCCAGCTGGGTTTCAAACATCTCCATGGATGGATACTCCACAATCTCTTAGGCAATCCTGTAAGGTCACCAGGGAAAAAAATCATCTTGTCTTGTGCTTCCAGAGCACAGCAAACAACAGGGTCTCATTCTAAGTTTGGGGATAAGGGCATAACTTCACCTCATCCTTCTTCATAAATCCTGCAAACTGAGCATTTTCTCTCCTTTCTTTTTTAACTACAACTTTCAAAATTGGAGTGGAATTTCTTCTGAGGGTAAAATCCTTCTCCAGAAGTTCACTGCTGTAGTTGAAACTTGAGGAGTGCTGTTTTGGCTTTGCTGCTTGTGTTGGGTAAATTAACTGTTATATTTGAGATTTCAGAGTTCACACTGATGCTTTATGCATCTTCTCTATTGATTATGTAAACTGGAATGTTCTGTGTATACAAAGAGATTGCAATGTAATTAAATACATGATTTATAATTACATTTTAAGCTCTGATACAATTTAGGAGAAGCTGTGTCGATTTGAGCCTTGAAGCTGTAAATTCATGGCTGAGTTCTGCTAATACTTAAAGCTGTAGCACAATTCAGAAGCAAATGAGAACAGACATACTGGAGATGTTAATTATAACTATGCCTGGTTTATCCTTGGCATTATATCTCTTCATCAACATTGCCACCTTTCCTTTGAAGACAGAAATCCCCAAATCAGTTGTGGGAGAATACCTAGGATTAAGCACTGGGCCTATGAGAATGTGGACTCTCGGCTTTTGATTGCCCCTAATGTTGAATTAAAAGTGCGTCACAAACATGTCTTCCCTATGGTATTTTCCCTTAGTCACTCCTATCCCAGTTTCTTCTTCTCATAATCCCTCAGGGCTCCTTTCCCGCTACTCTCCTATTGGTTAAAGTCCTGTGTTTCTATTGGTCTTTATCCCTGCGTGTTGATTGGTTGTTATCCCTGTTTGGTTATTGGCTGTTATGAAGTTCCGCCCCTGTTCCCCATTGGTCCGTTTTTGATCCCTCATTTGCATACCCCTGGACCAATGGGAAGCTTGGTACCGCCTCCTTTTCCAGAACCTTCCCCACAGAACCCTATATAAACCCTGCAGTTCCAATAAAGTTCTTCTTCTGTTGCCACATAGCCTCAAATGTGGTCCTTGCTTGGGGGGGGGGGGGGCCGGGCTGGGGGTGGGGGGAACCATCCCAGGCTTTGAGAGAGGGCCTAAAGGAGCTGATATCACTTCAAGCTTTTGGCCATAGTACCTCTCGGAGCTGAAGACCCGCACTCCTATTTTTGGAGCTTCACCATCCACTGACAATCAGTGATGTTCTCATTCCCTGTGCTGAGTGAAGAAAAAGTGCAATGGAAGTGTAATTTAGTGGTAACTTCAACAACATGAAAATATCACCTGGAAATAATGCTCCCTTCTTCCATTGGAAAGACTTTGGCTAAGGGAGAATGATGTCAGCTTTGTAACCAAGTGGGGCTCTGCAATAAAATTTGTTCCTTTAGTCACTAAATCATTTACACATGATGCAGAGCCAGTTTGTTTGCAGCCAGACAGCAGATACTCCCCAAAGTTCTGTTGAAGTAGCTCCTTTGTCAAAACCAGTGATAGCCTGTTATTCTAAATAACTATTAGGTCATGGCATCTCACATATTTACTAACAAGTGGCATTAGAATTAATTGGCAAAGTGATTGCAGAGATACAGTGTTGTATTCAAGAGAAACTTTAATGAGCTCCTAGAGGATCAGAGACTCTTGGAAGTTAAGAATTTTCCCATTTCTGAAGTTCAAACAATCAACTAAAGATTCTGGCATCTGGAACATTGTACTATGGGAGAAAGGAGTGTGTTCAATAACAGACCAGCAAGGGAAATAAAAGTAAGCAGCAAATATCTCAAAATCTGTCTTTATTTCTTTTTTTTATAAATTAATTTTACATTCGAAGTGCCAGGTGTAATGCCAAAAAATCATATTGAGCTTTAAGTGAAGTGTTAATTACAGAAATCCACAGTGAAGAAGCAGACCTAAGATGCAGCCAGCAAACATTCATTAAATAAGGAATGATGGCTTGGTAGAGTAACTAGGTAAACTTTAAAAACTTTCCTCTGTGGTAAATATAAAACCCCTTTTTGTTTATATGTTGCAGAAATATGGTCTTGACTCCCAAAAGGGCAGGTACCTGCTCCACCCAAGAGGCACTGAACAGCTGCTAAATGAACACAAGTATTATTGGATTGCTTAAAATTAAAAGTAAAATTAAGAGCTGTGAGTCTTTGTAAACATGAAATGTAGTTATATCACATTTACTCACCCTCTGGCTGAGGAAGGAAATGTGATGGAACACAAGAGGGGTTGATTAACCCCATCCAATTTGCAGTGCCAATGAGAAAGGCTCCAGCAGAAAAGTTCAAAGGGTTGGCAGAAAACCTGGATTGTCATGATTTTATTTTGTCCTTAGACTGTTTCTAGGCGAGTAGTGACACCATGAAATTGTTATGTCCCTTACATTGCCATGCTTGTGCACAAACACACACACACACAAATTTATCTGTGTGAGTTTCTTCTAAAAAGCCTCTGGAGGCCAGGAAGGGAACTATTTCTCTTCCAAAGTGTAACTTTGCTTTCATGGGTTGTGTAGTCAAAAGTTAGAAATACAACAGTATTTTACGAGTTCTAGAATAAATTGCTTCAATTTATTTCCTCCCTGAGCGTTTGACCAAAGAATGGTGCTAAGTGTGAGCTAATGAATTCACCAGGGAATGAGAACAAAGTAAATACATTTTGTGAAGGATCAATTAGGGGCTGCAGTCTCTTTCTCTGTGCCCATTTTCCTCTCTTTCCCACTCGTTTGTGGATTTTATCTCTCTGCAGAGCAAATGAGGTTGTATCCCTGCTCCTGAAACTGGTATATGCTTGGCTAGTGAAGTGGAGCAATGGGATTATGCACTGCAGTGTTTATCACTGTCGCACAATTTTCCCCAAACTCTTGGCACAGATCACATGCGAGCAAGCCCATGCGTTAATTATACCCATTTCACTGAATTCTTCCCTTAATTAATTGTGATGTCAAAACAGAGCTGGGAAAGCCATTGTATATTTAAGTAAGTGGGGTTTGAATGGTGCCATATGAGAGGTAAGAATTCCCCCTCCTAACTGCAGCTTTTAAGCATCAGTTGAAATCTAAGTGTCTGGGTTCCTCAGCAGCAAGTGGAAAAGGGGTAGGAGAGTCTCCAGAGAACGATCCATTGCATCATAAAGGAGGAATCCAAGAAACGCCTTTTTTCTGTGACTATTTTTGTCACCACTGGCTCCTGAATGAGACTGATCAACTGATTGCAAGAGATGCCCAAGTTTGGGATGGTAAATTAGTTGAAATAAATCCCTCTTCATGCGATGGTGACATGGACAGGGTAGAGCACTGCAATTAATTTCTTGTTATTTCATGCAGCTCATGTGTGTTCCAGATGTTGGTCAACAGCTGTTGAACATGATCCAGTGAGTGCCCAAGTGGCCAAGGAGGCCAATGGCATCCTGGGCTGTACCGGCAATAGTGTGGCCAGCAGGACCAGGGCAGGGACTGTCCTCCTGTAGCTCAGCACTGGTGAGGCCACATCTTGAATCCTGGGTTCAGTTTTGGGCCCCTCATGACCAGAAGGACACTGAGGAGCTGGAGCTTGTCCAGAGAAGGGCAGTGGAGCAGGGGAACCATCTGGAGCACACGTGTGATGAGGAGCAGCTGAGGGAGCTGGGGAGGCTCAGCCTGGAGAAAAGGGCGCTCAGGAGGGACATTACTGCTCTCCACAACCACCTGAGAGGAGGGTGTAGCCAGGAGGGGGTTGGTCTCTTTTCCCAGGTAACAAGTGACAGAACAAAAGGAAAACGGCTCAAGTTGTGCCGGGAGGGTTTCAGTTGGATATTAGGAAAAATTTCTTCACTGAAAGGGTGGTCAAGCATTGGAACAGGCTGCCCAGGTAAGTGGTGGAATCCCTGTGCCTGGAAGTGTTAAAAGGACATGGATGTGGCACTTGGGGATGTGGTTTTGTGGTGGCCTTGGCAGTGCAGGAGTAACAGTTGGACTTGATGATCTCAGAGGTCTTTTCCAACCTTTATAATTCGATGAATCAATGATTCTATGAGATGGCTTCTTCCATTACCTAAAATCTTCTCTCCTGCCTTGCTCGTTGCAGTTCATGTTTAGCCCTTGGTATCAATGTCTCCTCTGCCATGGGAAAAAGGGCCCAAGTAACTTCTAAATATTTTTGATGACCTTTTCCTGTCAACATCTCTCTAGAGAAAGCAGGAGGAAGCATTGGGAATTCAGCACAAGAACAGCAGGATAACAATTCTGCCTTTTCTTCAGGGTGCTTAATATTGCTGTTATCGTGTATGCACACATATTTAAATGCTACACACTTCCTTTTAGGAATTGACTGCTAGTGGTTTAAAGTACCCATAAAACTGCTGGAAAGTGGCAGTGCCAATTAATCTGTTGACAGATTTGTTGTTTAAATATTAATGGAACGTGAAGCAAATGTTGGCTGGTGCACTGAGATCCCTTCCGAGTGCCTTCCTCCAAAGTGCTGAGAATTTCCAGGCACTGAAAATGTCCTGGACATTGCAGGATGGGAAGGTTGTCATGAATTTTCAGTCCCTTTTCCCCCACAGCTCCTAAACAGACTGTAAATATCATCTATCCCTGTGAAAAAAATAAGATTTATAAAAGTCTTATGGAGATTGTAAACCCCTTATAGCAATAACTGACTGAGTTGTGGGTTTGGAGAGGGAATAGCAGGGAAGGGTTTTGCCTCTGACTGCTTCACCTTGGCAGTGGAATAAGAAATAAAAGAGGGATGCTGGATTTACCACTCTGCTCAGCTGGGGATATGGGAAACCTTGGAAAAGCCTCTGTAGAGGAAGGAAATTTTGGTGGAGGATCAAGATGAGCTTGTGTCATATGAGCCATGAGTGCTGTGCCACAGTGAATTTGGCTTCCTTGGTGCTTGTGGGTGCAGTGAATTTTGTAGTGAGTTAGAAACAGGAGGCTGGTGCAAAGCAGGTCTGGATCAGTCTTGTCCATAAAAAAAAGACATGGGGAGCACAATGTGAACCCTGATTTCTTTGTTTTGGATTTCTCTGGCCAAACACATGTACCATAGACAGGACCTTCAGCACACAGTGACTTACAGACCCTGTGAACTTGAGCATCAAATTGAGAGAGCAGCAATGTGGCAGTAAAGACGCCTCCTGCTCTGCAATTTCAGCCTGCTCCTTTTCCATTTCCTTTCTCCATCAAGCATATTCGTGGTTCTAAACAGTTTCTTGCCATTTCGTCCTGTTACCTCATTTATTCCAATGAGTTTCATGTCTTGGAACCCATCCATCACACTTCAATTCAATCTTATATTGCTGCTGGAAGCTTCCCAATTTAATTTCTATTATTTTACCATATTACATAATAGCCTGAACATAATTTGTTGACTCTTTCAAGCTGCACATGGGTTTTTTTTTTTTTTTTTTGTTTAATGAAGGTTGTGATAAAGACTTCTTTAAAAATTTTAAAGTACCCTTACTGCGACCTTCCTGCCCATCAATTATAATAATAAAACTTAATGACTTTTTCTTTGCTACAGGTTCAGTCCTAAATATTGGTCATTCATTTTGCTTGCACATTGCAGTTCTTTCCTTCCAAATTGAACAGAATAAGGAAGGAAAAAGGATTATTTATTTTTTCATGCTAATTGAGGATAACGACTGAGGAAAACCTGGTTGGTAGCAAGAAGTCTGCTCTGAATTTTGGATTTTTCAGACTTTATAAGGGTTTTTCACAGGGGCTGTGAGCTCTCCCTGTTTGGAATATTGTTTACAGTAATCAACATACACAAAAATTCAATATTGCTCCCCAGTTCCTTTCTTGTACCTGCTCCTCTTTCCTCAGTTACAGCTGAGCTGCAAAATCTTACCCATTTCATTTCAGCTGAAGACACAGTAGAGCCATTGTTGAAGGGAAAAGGATGACTACAGCTTGAGATGTCCTTTGTCAGATCTCTCATGTCACAGCCAGACAAGAGCATTCAGGTCTCTTGGGTCCCACTGAACAGACATTCTTCTTCTTCTAAAAATTCCACTTGTTTTGCTTCCTTTAAAAATAAATCATTGGATCTAGTTTTTGATTTGAGATTAAATGAAAGGGGAGTAGATATCCAGAGAGAAAGGCTCTCTAAAACAAGAAAATGTATAGGTTTCTGTGGAATAAAACCAATTTTCTCTCAAAAAAATTTTCCCATAATAAGATATTGATTACAGTTTTTATTATGAGATTCCTATTGACTCAGGGACAGCTCCAGTAAATAAAACCAAAGATCAAAAAATTTCAAGCTTTAGTTCACAGTAAAGGGTGACTCTGGAGTAGTTTGAACAGATTAATAACTTCTCTTAGAAAAATAGAAACCATGGGGATGACATGTTCTTCCCTGCAGACAAGATTTGGATATTAAAAATAAAAAAAAATAGGTGGTATAAAACCTCATGTAGCTTCCTTATTTTTAATAATTTTTTTATGTGCTTACCTATATTTTTTGCTTTATTATTTTCATTTGGTCTTGCTGTGCTCTGATTTTCAGTGTTATAACAGTGACAGTTTTGACAAGCTCTGCTCAAACACACTGTGAGTTTTTGCTGTGAAGGTGGGGGGGTCCTGATGCTTCTGATTATTTTTACTCGTGTCCTTTCCATTTATAAGGGAGCATGCAAGGTAAGCTCAAAGCCCATATTTTCTCTATTAATACATGTATGGTCAGCACAGTCCCATTTTTCCATGAAGACTATGCCTGGCTGACTGTAAATTATTACTACAGGCTTCATATAAAGCTGTCCCATGCCATTGGAGGTGTTTATGAGTATGTCTTGTGGCCTCCAGGCACTTCTGCAGAAGGTTTTGCATCACCAGTAGGTGTCCTGCCCCAGCTCTCAGTCCTGTGCAGGTGTCTCACACACCAAAGTGTCCCAAACGGCACAAAGGGTTGGAGTGCAATGGGGAGAGGGAAACACAAACAGCATTTACTGGAGATAGGACTTACCAAATCCCGGATGCTCCTTCTTTACTCACACAGTGCAGAGGCAATTTGCAGGCTGCAATAGCTCTGGGTTTACCAGATAAGCACCTGCCATCTGCATGGTGAATGCAGCACATTAACAAGAGAGGAACCCATCAGCAAACACAGAATAGTGATTCATAAAGGCGGCTGCTGTGTTTGAAGGGTGCTGTGGTCTTTGGGCTGCTGGGGTTCATGCACAACTGTCTGTTGCTTCCTCAGCATCAATACATTGCATTTCTATTCACCTGAGTAATGAATATGCAAATGGCAGGTGTATTGCTGACATGATTTTGTGGCCCTGGAAAGGAGCAGAAGCAAACACTAGGAGGAGAGAAGCAACAGTAGCTGCATACACAAACAATCCCTACAGTCCTCACCAGTGATGTAGAGGACCCAGCTGCCTACTCTGGCACCCCACCGGGGTGAAGACAGATCTTCACAGGAGCGTAGAATCATAGAATGGATTGGGTTGGAAAAGACCTCTGAGATCATCAAGTCCAACCCCTGGTCCAACTCCAGTCCATTTACTAGATCATGGCTCTCAGTGCCATGGTCAATCTCCGTTTAAAAATCTCCAGGGATGGTAAATCCACCACCTCTCCAGGAAGCCCATTCCAATGCCTGAGCACTCTCTCTGCAAACAATTTTTTTCTGCTCTCCAACTTCAATTTCCCCTGGCAGAGCTTGAGCCTGTGCCCCCTTGTCCTATTGCTGAGTGCCTGGGAGAAGAGACCAACCCCCACCTGGCCACAACTTCCCTTCAGGCACTTCCAGACAGTGCTGAGGTCACCTCTCAGCCTCCTCTTCTCCAGCACAAACACCCCCAGCTCCCTCAGCCTCTCCCCACAGCACTTGTGCTCCACTCCCTTCTCCAGCCTCGTTGCTCTTCTCTGGCCCCGCTCCAGCCCCTCAATCTCTTGCCTCAACTCAGGGGCCCAGAACTGAACACAACACTCAAGGTGTGGCCTCCCCAAGGCAGAGTCCAGGGGAAGGGTCACTGCCCTGGGCCTGCTGGCCACGCTAGTTTGATCCAGGCCAGGATGCCATTGGCCTTCTTGGCCACCTGGGCACACTCTTGGCTCCTGTTGAGCTTCCTGTCCCTCAGTCCCCCCAGGTCCCTTTCTGCCTGGCTGCTCTCCAGCCACTCTGTGCCCAGCCTGGAGCTTTGCAGGGGTTGGTGTGGCCAAAGTGCAGGACCTGGTTTAGGTTGGAAGGGACCTTCAAGACCACCTTGTTCCAAACCCCCTGCCATGGGCAGGGACACCTTCCACTAGTCCAGATTGTTCCAAGCTGCATCCAACCTGGCCTTGGACACTTCTAGGGTTGGGACAGCCACAGCTCCTCTGGGCAACCTGTGCCAGGGCCCCACCACCCTCACAGGGAAGGATTTCTTCCTAATATCCAACCTAAACCTACTCTCTTTCAGTTTGAAGCCATTCTCCCTTGTCCTTTCACTTCATTTTCATGTAAACAGTCTCTATTTTCCTCTGAAAAAAAAAGCTTTGGAGCTCAGGCTAAATGTGCTCTTGGATTTGAGGGTTTTGCTGTTCATGTGCTGAGCGGATGAGGTTCCCCTAATCTTTGGGCCATGGATTGTGAGTGCAGAACCTACAAAATGTGCTAACAAGCTCTGAAGTTCTTGTTGTACCCTCACTAAGCATTTTTTGTACATTTAACAAAGTTGGTTTTCCCTTTTTTCTTTTCCTATGCCATCAGTAAAGAATTCTCACTATTTGAATGGAGAACTTGGATGGCAATTTTTTGTGCCTTCTGTGGAAAAAGAGTGTTATTACATTTTAATATCTTCATCCAAAAAAGTACCTTAATAAGCAGGGGTATTGTGCCAGAAAAGGAACCGAAAATTCAGGGTCAGTGTTATTTTGGTGCTTTCAATTTTTTTAATGAATTTTCCAAGCCATTGCTCTTGAGCAGAACCTTCTTTCAACAAGCATGTCTTGGTTTCTCCTTCTTCCGCAGAGACCCTAAAACCAGTCACGTGAGTGTTACAGTGAAATACGGTTTTGAAATACTGTTTTCTCAGCATGGAAATATGCTATAGTTTCTTTCCATATGTATTTTTGATGTTTTTGTAGTGCCAAGAGCAGTTAATAAATATGAGGCAAGGATAATGAACCGTATCTTTTGCAAACAGGGAGTTACGGTCTGGGCTTTGGCTTTTGCCAACCCAGCGGACCTCAACATGTTTTTCAGTCACTCCTGATAATGGTACCCCATAACTATATAATATCATGGCTAAAAACTGTTGCCACTGGGAGCAAACATGCTCTTTAGAACAGAAAGTTTTGGATTAATTAGAATTAAAATCTATAATAAGTCAAACCACTAAAACAGGTGAATCCTTCTCCCGAGCAAATACCTGAAAAAGCAGCATGTGATCCTACTTGTAGCTAATCATCAAACAATGGCAAATACAGATGGTAATTTCCCTCCAGGAAAACAGAACAGACGGTGCAAATAGACTTTTAGAGCCAAAGCTACAGATAAATGTCAAGCAGGAAGCAATTGGTTTAAGAACAGAACTTAGTTAATGTTAGGTCCTGAGAGCATGAAAAAAAGGCCATGATTTTCATATTCATTTTATCCTGCAGCAACAGGAACATCTTAACCAGGTACATCTGCAAGGTTTGAGGAGATTTGCCTTTATAGGATTTGCAATGTGGGTTTCTTGTGCTGGACTGGTGAAAGGAGGGTTTGGTGCCTGTGCCTGGCCCAGTGAGACAGCGAGATCTGCAAGTGTAGTAGTTTTACCTGCCCATTATTTTGAATTTTAGAATCTAAGACTGGACCTGCAGGATTTTTGGTGGGACACAACTCTTAAAGCTGGGACATGAGCAAGGGTCAATGTCATGACCTGGATAAAAAGGTAGATGTGACCTGGATAAAAGTTAATGATCTCATTTTCAACCTTGAACAACAGTAAAATCCATGTTAAAAAGCACTTCTAATGAACTTCTTCTGGCTTTTCCTCATTTGTAGACTATTTGTCCAGACCCAGGAGCCACTCTAGAAATGGAAAAACTATAGCAGCTCAGACACTGAGGAGTGAAGGCCTGGACTCTCGTCCTAGACACCACCTTTGCCCTTCAGAGTAACAAGAAGGTACATCACCTTGCAGAATCTGGTGTGGTTTGAATATGGGAGAAAGCACCTAGATCCTGATTTTGGCTGACAGAAAACCACACCACAGATGTCAAGACACCCCATCTGAGCTGGCCAGATACGAGTAGACAGTGTTTATAGAATTGTTGACATGTCCTATCACACATGTATTGTGGTGATAATGCAAATGGACATCTCTGAATGTGTCCCCACCTTCCCTCTGGTCACCTCCCCATGCAGACATGGTGTCGTGTCTGCCCCTTCCATTGTGGACATACCTACTGATGGCAAATGAATGGAGTAGCCACTGAATGGCTCTCAAGGATCACATACTCCAAGGTCAGGAATTGTCTATCCTCACACTCAGGAAGGGAAGTGGCAGAAGGGCTGCACCCAGAGAGGAGGAACAACCTGATACACCAACATGAACCGGGGGCTGGCTGGGAAGAAGTTGGCAGAGAAAGGCCTGGGGGTCCTGGTAGACAACAGGTGAGAACCATCAATGTGTCCTTGCCACAAAGAAGGCCAACATCTTATCAGTGTGTATGAACACCCAGTGTTGGGGAGTAAAGGAGATGTAGTCAGACTCTCCTCAGTGGTGTCCAGTGATCAGGACCAGAATAAATAGGCATAAATTATCAGAAATATAAGGAAACACTGATGATTGTTACCTAGAGAGTTTGGGAGTCTTCATCTTTATGACATTCAAATGCAGTCTCAGGCCATGGTCCTGAGAACCCTCCTCCAGCTGACCCTGCTTGGAGTAGGTGGTGGGATTAGACAATCTCCAGAGGGTCTTGCCACCCTCAGCACCTCTGTTATACTATGCGGCCATTCATCCTCCAACTTACACTCTTTCTCCTTCTTTCTAATGAGGATGATAATCCCCTGGATCCTAGAGGGATGTGGTGGTGGGGAAGTTACAGGGTTCTCTGAAGGCTGGATGTGTGTAGGGATAATGACTATGAGTGTGACTTTCCTGCACTTGTGAGCAGCTCAGCAATACTCAGTGGGCTTGTTTTTGCTGTCACTTTTGTGGGTATAACAGCACTGGACTCACTGTGTCAATTCTTCTGCTTACATCTTGCTGTAGTCTGGAGAGTCTTAGTTTCATCTCCAGAATATTTGGAAACCACCTTAACAACAACCTCATTTAATGCTTGATGTGGTGTTCAAGGAACCTTATAAGCATGGGATTGTTTATTTACAAATGTTCTTTGATAGCAAAAGTTGAGTTTACTGAGCACCGAACAGCAACAAGAACAGCATAAAAATGATGATCATCTTAATATTATATATTATCTCATTAGGACTAATGTGATGACAAATACTGAACAAATTAATGGGTATTAGTTGTGATTTGGAGTGATTATCTTTGGTTTTGGGCTGAATGAAATCTCTGCACATGATAAAAGGTGCTTGGCAATAAACACACCACCTCTGAATAAATCAGCTGCTATGCTCTTGAGAGTGACCCTGCATGGGCAGGAGATGAAGTAGGTGGTTCTTCTAGTTTTGGGAACATGAATTATCTGCTTGCATTTGTTTTCTGAATTTTAGCAGTCCTAGGCTTAAATGTTATAATATGTTGGAAGTGTTCAAAAAACTTGTAGATGTGGTTTAGTGGTGGACCTGGCACTTCTGGGTTAATGGTTGGACTGGATGATCTTAGCAGTCTTTTTCAACCCTAATAATTTTGTGATTTTGTGCCATCTGTTTTGGTTCATTTGTTTTTATTTGCTTGTCTCTGGAGTAAGGACAAACTGTGTTTGTTCAGCAATAGCCAAACATCTCATGTTACTTTTCCTCCCTCCCTTCTTGCAAGTTGGATGGAAGAGACAGAAATGCAAAGGCTGAAAGATCCTGACCCATCTGGAATTTACACCAGCAACAAATTCACACAGGATGCAGCCAGAGGAATGACAGAAATGACTTCATTTGATTTCCCACAGAAGGGAAAACAGGGCTTTTCCTGGAATTCATTACAATTCAAACAATACCTTAACATTTAAGGAAACCCTTTCCCCCCAGCACAGCAATGGAGAATCCACTGCAAGTTTAGTAAGTTTTGGTGCTTCACTACCCTTGCAATTAAAGTCTTGACTTTATTTCCCTTTACATTTGCCAACATTAACCTCCTAACGATTTGATAGATGCTTTTCCAACATACAGGAAACCAAATGATCCTTTGGGTACCCAGTACAAGTATTTTTAAATTCTTACTCAATCTTCTGCTAAACTGGAAGCCCCTGTTAAACAATGTGTTTTCCCTTAATAGAAATTTATAATCTCATTATAGACACTTTAACTTTTTTTTTTTTGCTGAGCTAGAGACTGAGCCCTTTCTATTTTTCCTGAAAAGGTTCATTTTGCATTGTTATATCATATTGTGAACTTTGTATGATTTGCAATGCTCCTTCTTGCACTATGGCCATTAGAACTAAAGGAAAAGGAAATAATGTTAACATACCACCCTAATACATTCTGATTTGCACAATCAAAGTTCTTATTAGCCTTTGCAGCTACAGCATGCAGAAATATATTGGAGATATATGAAAGTTAGACTAAACATCACTTATTCCACTGGAAATGAATGACTTCAGTGAAATTACATGTAGAATAAGAAAATATCCTGTAAAACAATGGCAGCATCCTCTGGCTCACCATTCATGAATTATGGAGGTCTTCAAACAATCTTAGTGGAAGTCAATGAGGCACGTCAGAATTGTGTTGGATGAAGAGATATTACCTTGGTTTTATGTTTATATAGGGAAAAATAGTATAACTAGGCTTCTATTTTATTTGTACTCTGCAGGTGCAATGAAGGACAATACAGAAATGGTGATGGGAAGAGATGATTGCTCCTTTTAACTTGAAGTTTCACCACATAGTTTATCTCTCAGCTCATCTCTTTGTAACAGATTTATAGAGTTTGGACAAAGCTCAGCCTAGCCCTTGGAGGTCTTTCCATGTGTTTTTGAATGTCATTTAGGATATGATGTCTGTCTGGAAAATATTGAAGCTTCTCAGTCAACACAAACTGCAGTGAAATCGTGGGTGGGCTCATGAAGTTGCTCCCATCATGACTTTCATGTTGCAGATGACTCTTTTGAAAATTGCCAGACAACTGGTATAGATAACAGTAATGTATGGTGAGCTGGACAAGTGCAGAATTGTTTTACATGTTCCATTCTGCTACAGTTAAATGTTTATTGAAAAGCCACAATTGCTGTCCCCACTTTGGAGCATTAATGCCACACGTGTCATTGGGAAGCAAGTGGATTTAGTCTGATGCATTATGTTGTTATCGAAAAAGCATAGGCTGGACACACTTGGTGGTGTCTTCCTAAGTTTCCAAAGTTTCAATGTAGTATTTGTGAACAACCAGCCATTCAAACCAGCTTCCTGGTCTATAAGGTCATCAGAAGATAAGAGTGATTTCAGGTACATCCCCCTGTGAACAAATCTCAGGCTCTTCTTGAGAGGGTCTATTTCAACCCTTGTATTCCTGGAGATTGGAAGATGGGCGGGATGTTTCCTGCAAAGTCTTTCTCTCAGTGTCCAGTTGACTGCTGGAAGAAGCAAAACAGGTATCAAAAATATATGTCTTTAATTTCACTGTCAGTTAAAAATCAATGATTCAGCCCATTGTGACTCAGTCATCTTGATTCTAACAACTTAAGGGGCAGTGTGAAACATTGCCAGAGAAGGTGTTGCTGCCCCATCCCTGGAAGTGTTCAAGGCCAGGCTGGATGGGGCTCTGAGCATGGTGGTTTAGTAGAAGGTATCCTTGCCCATGGCAGGTTGATTGGAATGAAATAATTTTTAAGTCCCTTCCAACCCAAATAATTCTATATTTGCTTTAGCAGGGGGGTTTGAAGAGTGATTGGATAACATTTGTTTCAGCTCATCGAGATTTTCCAGTAGAAACTGGTTGTGAAGTGATCTGCAAACCAAAAAACAATCCAAGCAGGAGGCACTGGTAGTCTTTACATGGTGGGATTGCATTTTGCATAGGAGTATTGGCACAGCAGCAACAACCAGCACAAATTCCTGCACAGCCACAGCAGAGCATGTCCCATCCCCAGCAATAACCCCACAGTTCTCCAAGCTCATTTCTGCACATTAAACTCACTCCTCTCTGTCACAAACACATGAATAATGCATTGGTTCAGCTACAAAGCTGGCAAGCTGAGACTCACTGGGACTGGATTTCTTTCTTCCCCCCTTCCCAGAAATCAGAAGCATCAAATGAAACTTTGTGGGAGGTACTGATGACACAAAGGCTGGCAGGAATGAACGGCTCTTCCCACATCGCCCCCAGGATCTGGTGGGAAAAATCTGAGGGACGTAATGAGCTACCCAGGAAATCAGAGTATCCAAAGGAACATGGATGAGGATCTTTCTAGGAAAGATCCTAGAAGCTGTTTGGTTCCTAATCAAGACCAGCGTCTGTAAAATAAGTGTCTTCTGAATTCATGCCCTTCCCTTCCTATGGGTTCCAGACTGAGAGAAAACAGAGCTAGAAGGGACTCAGAAAATGCACAGAATCAACTACTCTGTATTATTCCATGATGGATGTTCCCACTGTTCTTGAGAACATGCAACATTTTTGGATGTGGACAGAGAATGTCTCATCCCTATGCCATCCACTCCAGACTTCCTTTATGTTCCTGTTAGAAAGATGACATTTTTGGGGAGGTTGGTTTTTTTGGTTTTGTATATTTTTCCCCAGATCCAAGCCTAAACTCCTTTATTTCAGTTCAAACCCATGTTTTTCACCTCAGTCAGAGTGCAGAGTGAGGTGTTCTCTGTCCCCTTCATTTCTCTTTCTTTGATAAAGGTCAGTTCTGGTTTTCCTCCCTTGCATACCAGGTTTCCCAAACCACTATGACTCATTACTACTTTTTTCCCTCTCTCCCTTCCCTTTTTTCAAATCTCGAACTTAAGGCCAACAATAAGTAGAAAGAAGGTTTGGTACACCTTCCACCCCGTTTATTGGTCCTGGCTCGCAGAAATACTCCATAGGAGTGTTCTCTTTGGGAGCTTCAAAGCCAGTGCCCATATGGGATTAATGGGATTGCACTGGGGACTCAAACTGTAATTTTGTTTGTATATTTTGAAAGATACTTAAAAAAGCAGGGACCCTTGTTCTAGTTATCTGACAAGTATATTGAGTGTAGTGTACCCATCCTCACGGTTTTCATCGTGGACTAGATGACCTTTGAAGGTTCCTTCTCCCCCCAGACTATTCTATGATCCTATGATCACATACATCCATTTCAGGAATAATTTAATTGCTTACATGGCCCCCTTGCTGTTTGCCATTGGTCCCCGGGTCAACCATGTAAACAGTATCACTTAAGCACTGAAATATGGAGCTGAATTCCACTCTTGCACAACAAAAGTCCTTAAAATTTACCCATGGAATATTCTCCTAGATGCAAGTTTTGCTGTAAAACGTCAAAGTTTTTGAAAAGTGGTGATTTTGACAATATTTTGTTCTTAGGGCATGAAAAATTGATCATCCTAGAAATAATTCAACAGCTCAGTTCCTCATTTTAGAAAGGTTTGAGCATTACTATTCCTGCTTACTGTCTCACCCAGTCCTGTGTGACTCCTCTTATTAGTTCATGGCTTTAACAGACTTCTATTTCATGGAAATACTTCCTGAGCAGCCTGAGACCTACATGAGACTTGGGTACCTGATCTGAGTGTGGCCTCCTGACCATGTTACATGAGCTGAAACTAATCATTAAGATAAAGTGCCCACAGAGATTTCTGATGATGAGATATTGCTCATGTTCTGTAATTACCAGTTTCTGGTCACTGAGAGATCAGACTACCAGTGGTAACCAGTCTAACTTCTAATTACCAATACAGCTGGAATGCCAATTGCCTGTTTAAAATAGTCGATGGAGGTTCATTTCATTTTACATTTTTAATTTAAGAAACATAACCAAACCCTGATTTTAAAGAGAGTGTTTTTCCATAAATAGGTTGAGTTTCAGTAGTGAAATGAGCTAGAAAGATTCCAATGCATCAAAACAAAATGAAATGCCTTGATTGAGCTGAAACAATTAAGGACTGCTCCAGGCAATTAAATTTTGTGAGAAATGTCAAAAATTGGTTTTGTTTCACTTCAGTATAACAAATCTGTTCTGAAGATGTCATCATTTCCACAGAATGGAATTCTCAAGTCTCTATGAGCTTCACAGTTATTGTTATTGGGTTTTAAACTCCTGTGAAAATGACTTCACATGTTTATTCCAATACAGTAACTGCAAAATAAACACTTCTCTTTCAAGTTGGGATTAGTTTGGCTTGTGCTTGAACTTGTCTGATGGCTATTTCCCTCTCTCTCCTTCTTTTTTTAATTATGTTTATTACTGTTTTTTAAATTAGACTTTAAGCCCAGAGCATCTGCTCCCCTTGGGTGTGTACAGACAACTTGCAGGTCCCCACTGACACCAAATGGAGACTCCAGCAGAAATGGAATTTATACAGCCACGAGTGTATAAAGGTGATGTGATTCAGGCAGTGAGCAGGGATGTGAAAGCTTGAAATGTGGATACTCATCCTGACTTCACCATTTTGGTGTCCCTTTCAATCACTCTTGGCCTGTGGTTTCCCAGCATTTCCCTGCTCTTTAATTGTAAATCCAAACTGAAGAGATTGTTTGTCCTGCAAAAAAAATATACATATCCCAACACTACCATTTTTTCAGTCTGAATCTCATTCAGAAAATTAATTTCCTTCTGTCTTTAGATTCTGATGAATGTCAATACTATGGCATGTTATGGAAATATCATAATTGTATTCTGAGTTACTATTTAATAAACAAAAGCAAAGTGTGAATCTCCCGATTCTTATTAATCTTTGTTTCTCCTGTGAGTAAGAAGTTCTTTACACAAGGACAAAGAAATTCTCACCACTAAGTGTTAATCACTGAAGGCTGTAAGAAAACAATCACCTCTGGATTTTCAATAAACTGCCTCAAGGTTAGTGGCAAAATTAAGTTTGGAATATGTTGGAAAAGAAAGTCCCAATGTCCCTTAATGTCAAAGAGAACAAGGCAGAACTGTCTTCTGCAGAAAACATAATAGAGTTGATGCTTGGATAAATATTCACAGCAGCTTCTGAATTAACAGCAAGACTTTAAGGTAAAAGCTGTTACAGAACTACTTTGCAATTGCAAAGAGTAGGATGTTTGGAGGGGAGTATTTTCTAAAGGTAGTTAATTGAAATAAAGAAATACCCTTGAACTGAAACTGCTACTAATGTCTGATTCTCCAGAAATGTATTTAAGCAGATATTTTGCCCTGAACATGCAAACATTGCCACTGAAGTCACTGAAAACGACCCCAATGCCAAGCCAGACCCTGCTGAATTTAGTTTCTTTGTTTTATAACATGGTTATTAAACAGTTAACACTGCTGCTGCTGTAGCTTCTCTTTTGCCAAGATAGATTAATAAACATGACATTTTTAATGTATAATTTGCATAATGCTTCTGTTAATTTGTTATTTTCATTACAGCAACAGAACGAAAACGACATATTACGCCCATAAAAAATATACAGCAGTGCTAATCCCTGTAGTCATTACACTGTTAACTGAATTGCATCTTTTGCATGGTCATTACTATTATTTATAAAGCCTCTTGATAAGGGCTGAGTGCAATGCAATGGGAAAGTCTCTTGATTTATCAAGGAAAGAATAAAATACTAAAATGAAGGAGAAAGTCAAGAGGGAGGGGAATTGGGACCCAAACCACAAACTGACAAATGTGCTTCAGTGCAGGGCAGCAAATGAGCTTGTCTAGAGGGGAGACTGTTTAGTAACAACCATTTGCTCTCTGGATGTGCCTGTGGCAAATTTAACCCCACAATGCCAGGTGTCTCACACACATCTGGCAAAGCATAAACCTTTGACCCATCACACACTGGTGCAAAAGAATTATATGCACTGTGAGCATTGCAGGGAGAAAGGATCCATTTTTATGTACAGAGAGCTGTGGAAGAAGCTGGCCTAAAGCTTGTGGTGTTGTCCTACAAGGGCCACCACAACAAGAAAGACATGGATCTGTTGGAACCAGGCCAGAGGAGGTCATGAAGATGCCCAGAGAGCTGGAGCACCTCTGCTGTGGAGACTGGCTGAGCCTTGGGCTTCTTCAGCCTGGATAGAGAAGGCTCCAGGGAGTACTTATAGCACCTTCCAGTAACTAAAGGGGGCTTTACAGGAGGGCTGGAGAAGGACATTTTCCAAGGGCACGCAGTGATAGGACATGAATAATTACTGCCTGAATTCTGTAGACAGAAACTGAGGCACAAGAAAGCCTAAAATTGAGCTGAACACCCAGGCAGTAAAAATGGCAAAGGCTTTAGGGAGTGGCAGTGAGTATAATCCACAGGAAGTCCTCAGGAATTCCAACATGAAAAGAAAAGCTATGGGAAGGATGGGGTCACTTACCATGATGTTAAACAAGAGGATTCATCATCCTGATTTAGGATAAAAAATGAGAGAAGGGGTGTGATCTAGCATAGGAAAAATATGAAAACTGTATTACAGGACACATTATAGCATCATTCCAACACCCTAAGGGAGCTGTGGTAGTTTTACTTACATGAAGGCTGAAGAGGGACATTTCACAATCACATGAAGTGCCAGGACAAGGAGAAATGGCCTTAAGCTGAAGGAGGGAAGGTTTAGATTGGATAGCAGGAAGAAATTCTTTCCTGTGAGGGTGGTGAGGCCCTGGCACAGGTTGCCCAGAGAAGCTGTGACTGCCCCATCCCTGGAAGTCTTCAAAGCCATGTTGGACGGGGCTTTGAGTAACCTGGGCTAGTGGAAGGTGTCCTTGAACATGGCAGGGGGTTGGAACTAAATGATTTTTAAGTCCTTTCCAACCCAAACTGTTCTGTGATGCAGTGCAAAAGTTGAAACAAGTTATTCTCTTGCTCTCATGACCTGCTCCCATGTTCCACATGAGCAGGTCATGAAGTAAACAGTGTTAATGCAACAAGGAAGTTATTGGATTCGATACTAGAAAAGAAAGTTCTGAGGGTGATAGTTGAAAAATGCTGGAATAAATTGCCTGGGTTAAATGTGGGCTCTGTCCGAGAAAGCTTTATAACTGGGGTGGTGAACATCTGGAGTGAATGACCTTGGGACAGGGAATTAGGCTACCACATGATTTCTTGATGTCCTGCCAGCACTAATTTTTGATAATTAAGTGTGAAATTATTGCTACCAATGCCTAGATAGAGGAGGCTACAAGTGACTCTCTTCTTCCTAACCCCTTTTCTACCTTCTTATGGTTCCTTGGTGCAAAATTTTCATCATTTACAGTCCTTCTGCTGTTTTGTAATGCATACCACTTTTTCTCCTTCGCTGCCTTCTTTTGTAATTCATCCATCACCACTGGATCTATCTAAATGTCCCTCATCTATAAACATCATGCATGATTACATATCCCTTATAACCTGCTCTGTCTCCTCTTCGCCCTGCACAGACTCACACAGTGCCTGCTGAATAGTTCCATTAGTTACCACTATTCACAGCAGTGCTGCTCTTTGAGGTAACTCTTATATTTTCTCCTGCACAGCATCACTGGCTGACTTACAGCCCTTCCACAGAGGGGGAGCAAAACTGAGCCATTCTCCCATCTTATTCTCAAATGTTAAAAATTATACGAAGCTATTTCATTATTGCTTTTGTGCTTCTGTCCCTTTAGCCACCAACACAGCTGCCAGAAGATTTAGGACTCTGACAGACAAGTGGAGATAAATCTTGCTGCAGGGATGTGAGATGCAACCACCTGCTGCCAGGGGCCACACCACCCTTTCAGGATGGGAGGATGCAGAAGGATGCAGATACCTGGACTTCAGTCACCGAGCTCACAACCTGACACATGTGACTAAAGTGTCCAAAAAGGTGCATGTTAAACCTGGCTTGGACTGATGAACTGTGGCCTGGTGGTGCTGCTCAGCTGAGGAGCAGTAGGATCTAGCAGTGAGGAAGGGAGTTTAGCAGTGTCATCTATGCTTGTAACATAAGCAGTTCAGGGCACAGGACAATGCCTGCTGGCTTCACCAACAGATAGTGATGCCTTGGATTTTTCACAGGTTGATGTCCTTGGAGGTAGTAATGCCATACCTAACTTCAGCAAAAACTTATCAGAAATCTCAAAGGCAGGGAAATTTGAGGTAATGTTTTGGAGACAGAAACAGCAGTGTTTCCTTTAGTGTATTGTGGTAGACAATGTCACTTTTATATGTCTGAGCTTGTTGTGTTTCTTGAAAATAGTCTGTCAGATGGACTGTCAGGTACAAGAAGAGCATGTTTTTTCTTTGGACTCTTATTGAACCCACCCTTGGCAAACAGCAGCTGAACACACAGTATAGCAGGTGAGGAAATCCCAGCACAGAGCTGAAGACCTGCAGATGTGCAGACCTCAGACACCAAGAGATGACCAGGAGGCTGGGACAGAAAAGTGGGTAGGGTTTGATGTTGCTTGAAAATTGACTGAGTTAATTAAAGGACATTCAAGGACACAGTGGGTAAATGAGTGCTGTGTGGAAATATTTTAATAGATTTTCTGTCTCACAAAGATAAAATGCTTTTTAGTAGCAGCTGTGTCACTACCCAGGGTAGAACCCTATTAGTGTGGAGGTAGCTGGGCAATGTGTGGACACGTGCAAGAACTTGAGTCACCTCAGCTTAACGAGTTATTTCTCGTTAGCTGAACACTGTTAATGACTGAATGTATGAGTCTGACGTGCAGTGACTGCAGAGTGAAAAGTTTTCACTTCAACAGCTACCAAGTATTTCCCTCGCCTCTTAGAGAAGTATCTTTTCATTTGATGGTATTGGCCTAGAGCACCACTTTTCTCCAAAAATCTTTGGGATTGGCTCACTCTTAAACAGTTCTCGTGGTAGCTGCATCAGCAGTACTCCCTGGATTCCACAATCTTGACCTGGGCTGTGGGAGTTCCAGGGCATATAGCATGGACTGGACTATGCATGGCACACTGGATGATGCTGGTAGGAAGGCCAATGGCTTGTGGTCCTATTAACCTCTCCATTTGCTTTGTCTTAGGTCAAAGGATCTGTAGAGGGGCAAAATCTTTTCCCTTGCACTGCTGGCAATGTTCTTCCTGGCACAGCCCAGGATGCTCTTGACCATTATTGCCACAAGGGCACAAAGATATCAGGATTATGGTCAGCTTGTTGTCCACCAGGATTCTCAGATCATTCTCCACAGAGTTGTTTTCCAGAGCTCACCCTCCAGCCTGTATTTGTGTATGTGGTTAATCCTCCCATGTACAAAAAATTCTTTAGGTTTCTATTGATCAGTTCCTACTGTTGAGGTCCCTGTCAACAGCAGCAGAGCCATCTGGTGTAACAACCACTCCTCCCAGTTCTGTATCATTTGAAAACCTGCTGTGGGTTCACTCGGCCTCACCACCCGTGTCATTAACAGATATGTTAAAGTGTGTTTTCCCCAATATTTATCCCTGGCATACAATGTTGTTTACTGGCTTCCAGCTGGATTCCATACCAATGATTACAACTTTTGTGCCCAACATTTCACTTGCTTTTTAGTCTACCCCAGTGTCCACTTATCTAGTCCATACATCATCACTTTGTCCAGCAGGATTTTATGGGAGACTGTGTGAAGAACCCTGCTAGTCTGTTTACATTCAGTAACTTTCTCTGTCCTGTACACTTAAAAGCCCAATTTGATAGTTCCCAAATATGGCATGTGCAGAGAGGGGGAACTTGCTTTTCCTGCACAGTGCCAATATAGCCACATTTGGAGAGGTGCCACGAGCACTGGGAGTTGTGGTTCTGGGTTGTATGGATCTACATGCAAATGCTAATAGAGCCACAGCTGCTGGGATTCTTCTGCTTAGTGTGACCTCCCACACTGACGTGATTAAATTCATTCACTCTTTTTAGACACGTCCACACTGGAAAATGTCTGAATTAGCCCTAAGAAAAAAGTGTAAATTCCCAAACAAGCCTTTGCATGGCCTTACCCAGCCTGGTCTCAGTGAGCTCTGGTGAAGAGTGATGTTGATGTCATTTTCTCCTGTCACCAGCACTGAGCTGGCCGGTGTGCTGGTAAAATGCATCAGTAAAGCTCTGTGCTCCTGCTGACATTCCAGTAAAGCCCTTATGCAAGGAGAAGGCACTGACATATTCACAGTAGAACATCCTCCTCCTAAGGGCTGGTTTAATATAATTATTTTGAGAATTAAAAAAAATAAAATGCAGCTCCCAAGATAGTTATTCAAAAGGAGCTGAGGAAAAGGGGACAAGACAGGATCAGCACATAACTGGAAAAGTGTGGAAGACATTTGACTGTGGTTAGAAATCAGTTCCAAAGCAATTCTGAAAAGGAAAAATACCAGATTAACTGTGTCATGTATCCCACAACCACTTTCCCTCTGACAAACTCATTATATATACTCTCCTTTAATTGGTTTAAATGGCCTTTGCTCCTTTATTTTCTAAGCCGAGGTTCATGTTTTCCAAGAGCTGGTTGTGTTTCCTCTGCTCATTACATTGACTACTGAGTTGGAAGAATTAATTAGTTGATTACGATAAAATCTAATTACTGTTTGCAGTTGGACTAATTAACCGAATTTTGAGAGATCCCTTCTACTCCCTAGCTGTTCCAGTGTAAGCAGGAAGATTCATCCTAAGGGGTAATGACTTGGTAAACTACTTAATAAGCAGCATCTGCAATAGAAATCTTTCCAAAACTCAAACATTGGAAATCAGCCCTTGGATGTATTCTGAAAGCTTGTCATTGAATAGGACAAATGGGAAGATGGAAGCAAATATCCACATAATGAAGCTGCACAAGTGATGTGAAAGACTCTGTGGTTGAGGTCCAGTTTTCATGTGTGACAGAAGACCTGATCTGGAGAAGAAAAAGTCTGGGCCGTTCTGTGGGAAAAAAACAACAACAAAAAAGTGAGACAGAAAGCCACATGATCTCATTGCTGCCCATTGGGTTGGCACAAAGAGACTATGCAGGTCTGACATGAACAGAAAGACAGGCTCTGGAATTGCCTGGAGCAAACTTCATCAAAAATGCATCCATGCCTTCATCAGTCTCTATCAGACATGTCACTGTCAGTCCATCAGTGCTGGTATGTTGGACTGGGATACTTGGTTGTGGAGATGGGAACATGTACCACTTTCCAATTGCCCACCCCACCTGGTGTTCACCTCCAGGAAAGGAATGTTACCAGTGCTAACTCGTTTTTTATCCTCTTGCTGCATGACCTTGCATTCCCTCCAGGGCTCTGAACTCGTATCTGCTGCAGGTTTAGCTGGGCCTCCTGCCTCTTTTCAGATATTTTCAGTGTACAGTTCTTCAACCAGCTCACCTCTTTTGACTTTGTGAAGACAAACAAGTATGTCCAGATGGAAATTCGTCTGAAGTAGGTCAGACACCTACCTCAAGATGAGCTGATGGGCACTCTAGAGAGAGAGCAATCCCTCTGTGTTAACTACAAAGGGACTAGAGAACCAGCTCACATACAGAACCTCTAATTTCATAGAATCACAGAATGGTATGGGTTGGAAGGGACCTTAAAGATCATCTAGTTCCACTCTCGTGTTTCATCTGCCCTACCTTGATGACTGATGGGAAACAGGAGGCATGTGGCTGTATCCAAGCTAGACACTAAGAGTGGTAACAGGCAAAGGCAAGAAAAACAAGGAACTGGTACTTAGACATTTCTCTCATCCAAGTTCCAGTTTTAGTCATGATACATAATCTGAATAGTGATCATATCCTCAAATAGCCCCAAATAACACAAAATATAACTATATTTGTAGGGCTAATGATTTTGGTAGTGACAGACCTAAAGGCTTGTATCTGTGCATGTGTGTATTTACAGTGTGACAACAAGATACAGAACAAATTGGTTAATGCATTATGACATACTGGAGTATATAAACTTCTTCCACATCAATAAAGGAACCAGTGCAAACAAATGTTCTCAGTTACTGACACTGTCATTGGCCTGGGCTATGGAGTCATCTCTCAAAGAGTTTCTGAGACAGTTTAGGGGTTAGCAAGGCTAACAATTGTCTGTGACAGACAGTTGGATATGGTCACACAATTTCAGAAAGAAACCCAGCTTCTTATGAACATGGTGACAGAGAAAGGTCTGCTGTATGTTTAATTTATCACTGTAGAAGTAGCCATGCTGTCTGTAATTGTAGCGCCAGTAACAAGTCTTAGTCTTCAAAGTACAGAAAACTCCTTTCTTTATTACTTTCTTCATTCTCAAACGTATTGAAAATTTTCTGTCTGTTCAAAGACTAAACTAAAGTGTGAATGCCCATGTTGGGTTTATCAGAGCTTTAAACTGCTGAAGGTAAGAAAAGTAGACCTCAGGAGGATAAACCACCATTTGTTCTCATACCTAGAGTTGCATCTTCTACCGCTGAAATGTTCCAGGATGGCAAGGAGTAAACTGAGCAAGAGAGGAGGCTTGTGAAACCTATTGACTAATATTTCTGCATTATCTGACTGTATATTGAGACAAGAAATATTTAATATTTTCCTGTTAGAAAAGAAGTATGTGGAAAAGTGGTATTCAGTTTGAGATTAAGGAAACTATATCTAGAAGCCTGTGTACATGTCTAGCTGTACACTGGATATCTAAGATTCCATTCTAGTCAGCGGATATTTAGTAGACTTCCATGGAACAATTTAACTGAAGGGCTTGATTGAGTTGCCCACAGGTAGGCAGCCTGTGTGGTTTGAGTTATCCTAGAATATCTCAAGTTATTCAAGCTTATTTGGAAGATGTGACTCAGGATCCATGCTCCATACTCTTCTGGAGAAACAGCTGGAAACCGGGGGATGCCTTCTAGGACATTGCACACTCACCCACATGAGCGCAACCAAACCAAGTTTTTGGCCTCTGGCTGAAGGGAAACTATGGTGGTGTGGTTCTTGTAGCCATTTTGATGCTGTGTGCTGAAGGAATCTGCAACGATATGGTGCTTCTGCCTGGTTTAGGATTCTCAATCCATTAACCCAGGAGAAGTGTGTGCTCAATGCTGAGCCTGACCATGTGATCTCTGAGAGCCCAAGGAAGGACACACAGAAGCCACCGGTCAGGGCAGAAGCAAAGAGAGGGTTTATTCAGGGGAACAGGTTTATAAAGGACTTGGGAGAATACAAATGCTCCAATAAGGGACAAGGAGGAAGTCTGGCTTCAGGCCAATAAGAGTAAGGGGATTTAGATTCAATGGGAGAGAGTTCCAGATCACTGTCTGTGTCCCAGCCCCCTGGCCTGGCAGAGGACTTCTTGGAAGAAGACAGTGACTAAGCAGATTTACATTTAGTACATTCAAACTACACTAAAAACATCAGTTGTTAAAGCATTCTCAGTGGATGGCTGCTTTTCTTCATCAGCCCATTTCTGGCATGACTTTCTCCAAGCCATGTGTTGAGAGTGCATGGCTACAGGAAACTGAGCAGTGCCACTGACACCAGTGGGAGGTTAGACCCTGACTGCACATGGAGTCAGGTGCTTTTTCATGTCTTAATCTCAGCTGAAATGTCATCCAAAAAGTTGATGCCTGGAGTATAACTTCAATGGGAAGCAAATTTTGCCCTTAAATTGAGTTCACTTCAGACTGAAGGTTAGAAGGTGGTACCCTTGGTTGGGTTTCCAGCTTGTAGTAACATCTATAAGAATTGTAGAAACATGGTCCTTCTAAACTTCTTTCGAACACAAATTGCCTTACCTTAGATAGCTGAATATACTTTTCATGGTGGTTCTTAATGTGGTTGGCCAGCAGATGCCACGTGAATGTCTAACCGTGATGGCAGTGAACACACTCTGTTTTCAGACAGTATAGTCTGGAAGAGGGGAAGATCTTCTCCAAAAGTTTAAGTAAATGCATTAAGTGCATCCTGCAATGTCAGATACTAGAAGGGTTTTGTGGCATTGTGTGATGTTGTTAAAACTGTCCTATTCAAAGCACTAATTGTACATCACAAAAACAGTTCTAATTGATGACAAACAAAGATCTGCTGAGAATAGTTGAATGTGGTTTTTTGCTGTGAAATTCTTTTCCCAAAGACATCCCCATAATTTAATCTTAGAGGTGCAAAACATCAAGGCTGTTCTACTGATGTCTGGCAAGATGGTTCCCTTTCTGACTGATTTTCTGTATTGTCCCATTGAAATCTGAGTAAATCTCTCAGCAGCAGACTGGGGAGTAAAATGTTGTGAATGGGATAATACCACAGATTACAGGATATGCAGTAAAGTGAATGGACAGTGGAGACAACATCTGGAAGGAAACATGAAGAATTTCATCACGTTAGGTTAAGGCTGTGAGTCACCACACAGCTGCATGTAAAATGCAGGGAAGAGGCAACAGTTTTGTGAGAAGTTGGGTGCAAGTATATGCCAGGAAATAGGAGAACATGAGAGAAACAACTGCAGAATGGTGCTTTGTGATGTTAAGCTAAATCCTATGCAAATTCAATACAAATACTTAACTGGAAAGGTTATTTGCTTTTACAGATATGGAATCTGAGACTCAGAGAGGTTGGTCCAGTGACACAATGAGTCAGTAGCTGAACTGAGAGTGTCTAGAAGTGAAACTAAAGTCCTGATGAAAAAAAATTATAATTTTCCAGATTTCAGTGGAACCAAGGCTTTTTCCCTGATCTCTCTCCTGACTTCTGCTCCTATATTCTGCTTGTCAGACCTTTCCTAAATTGCTTCATTTGGGAAATCCTAGAGGGAGCATTGACATAATTTATCATTCAGATGAAGAAGGTTGATTAGATGGAGGAGAGAGATGGATAACATTTGAAACAGTGTTAACAAAAGGTTCATATAAAGAACCATCTCTCCAGCTGAATCCAAAATCCATCAATAACAACTTGCTGAGTGTCTGCAACACCACATTCAAAGCCGAGCTGTGTATCAAGCTGCAAACTCAACACATATTACTCCTCTGATATAGATATATAATTTGTGCAATTTCATTTAACTTGCTTCTGTGTTATATTTTGTGAGATAAATATGAAGTTTTCTGAAGGAAATTCAAATATAGTAATTGATAGTCAGGTGGAGGAGAGTAGGTTGGTACACTTGGGACTGACACTTGGCAGACACTTTCATTTAGATGAAGCCCAGAGCAGAAGTCTTTCTGAGAACTGCATTTTAGGTGGTTGAGGGAGCTGGAAAGGCTCAGTCTGGAGAAGAGGAGGCTCAGGGGAGACCTTATCACTCTCTACAGCTCCCTGAAAGGAAGGTGTAGCCAGGTGGGGGTCAGCCTCTTCTCCCAGGAAACCATCAACAAGACAAGAAGAAATGGCCTCAAGCTGCACCAGGGGAGGTTGTTTTGGATGTCAAAAGAATTTCTTCACTGAATGGTTTGTCAAGCATTGGACTGGGCTGCCCAGGGAGGTGGTGGAGTCATCCCTGAGGAGTTCAAGAAAGGACTGGACATGGCACTTAGAGCTGTGGTTTATTTGACATGTGTTTGGTCAAAGGTTGGACTCAATCTTGGAGTCTTTTTCCATCCTTTATGATTGTGTGATTCTACCAGGGCAAGGTGGTCACAGTGGCCATTGCTGTCCTGAAAATACCTTCTTTATATAAAGATATACAACCTGCTTGGATTTTATGGCTGATATCAAAGCAGCTCCAAATCAGGACCCTTCAAATCAATTGGAGTGATTTCAATGCAGACAGGATTATGCTCTGTATCAGTAATTTGCTGTGCTAATTTCTCCCAGCAGTAGAAGATGGCTCTAACATTTTGGAAGCAAATATACTGTAATTCAGGCAGTAGAAAAACCTCCACTGTCATTGTTTTGTTTGATTGGTCATTTATGTATATTTACAATCAGAGATGCATGATGCTTCACAGATGATTATAGGTCTGAGTGAAATCCTGACAAGAATAACTAATGTGTAGGATGGCTTGATTTCTTTTCTGTCCAAGACCCTACAAAACAGCAGAAAATATATTTCTTAAACTGAAAAAACCAAAATATTTTCAATCATGTAATACACAAAAAGAAAAGAAATATTTTTTAGTGACAGGAAGCAGTACCCAACATGTAATGTTCTGGTGGAATTAAGAAAAGAAAAGCAGACACAACATTTCTGGTGAACTGATTTTGTAGAACAGCTGAAAAAAAGAAAAGAACCTTTTATAAACATTTTTCTTTTTTACTACAGAAATGAGATTAGAAGGAAGGGATGAAGAACAGACATTTTAGGTTTTAATTTTTAAAAATATTTTCAATTAAAACAGAACTTAATGCTACTTCCTGTCTTATTTGCCAGTAGGTCTCTGTTTTAATGTTAGTTCTTTAGAGGTCTTTTCCTTCAGCATACATGTTTCTTTTTTCAATAAAGCGCAGTTTTTCACACCTACTTTTTTAGTATTTAGTACATTCTTGTCATTTAGAATAAGGACATTTAATTTGTATTTGCCTGCAATGCCTAGAGAAATTGTATCTTAAACTGAGTTTAGGATATGTCCACAATGTAATTCTGAGCATAGATCCCAGATTTCTTATGCTCCTTAATGTTATTTACAGCAGCAAAACTCAACTTCCTTGCCCTGACATTTCCAGTTTTCCCTTCTCTTTGCACAAGGCTGGGGAGGGGCTGAACAGGGTTGCTTAAACCATCTTCTCCAAGGTAGGAGAATTTGGGATTGACTCAGTTCATGTCTGTTTTGGAGTGGTTTCTGTTGCCAAGCTTTGTCAGTGAGGATCAGTGGCTGTCTATGGCTTGGCTCAGGTCAGTGCCATTATTTTTTCCAGGACAGTGTGTCTGTGTTGATGACTCATATATTGAAATGAATGAGGATTCCTTCAACACCTGAATGGTGCAAGAACAGTCCTGACATGCTCTTTCACCCTAGGATAGTGGTGAGCCAGATCTCTCCAAGCTTATAGGATAATTTTCATCCTAAAACATTTAATGGCCAAATAATCAACTTTTCCAGGCTGACTCCCAGTGAATCTAAGGAGGTGGGTAACTCATGGTCCCATCGGGATCTGCCTCCTATAATTATAGTATCATAGAATGGTTTGGATTGGAAAGGACGGTAAAGATCATCTTGTTCCAGGGCTCCTGCTATGGGCAAGGACACCTTCCAATAGACCAGGTTGCTCCAGGCCCCATCCAGCCTGGCCTTGAATGCTTCCAGGGCTAGGGAGCCTGCAACATCTCTGGGCAACCTGTGCTAAAGCCTCATGGCCCTCACAGGGAAAAATTTCTTCCTAATATCCAATCTAAACTTGTCCTACTTCAGCTTAAGGCCATTTCCCCTTCTTGGTTCACTACAAAAAATGTCCCTTAAAAAAGTCCTTCATAATCAGGAGCACCCCAGAACACATGATTTTGCTGCAGATGCTTCCCAGGGCTGTAAGCACATCCTCCTTCTTGCCCCCATGGCAATCCTGTGCTTGATGTTGCAGGATGTCACCAAGCAAGAGGCAGATATTGAAACCCAAACCCTTGCAGGTTGTCAGTGTCTCTCTGCCATTAGCATGAGGTGCTCGTCTGGTCTGATGCCACTGCTGGCACTGATAACTAATTACCATGCTGGGTAGGAGAATTAATAACACCAAAGTGCTGCTTGTTGCTTAAACATCCAGAACTTTCCACCAATATTTAGCATAAAGTTCCATAGCTGGTTCCATACCAGGTCTACTGAATGAATAGCGTAATCATTTCCTTTCTTAGGAAGATGGTTTAAATGAAGCAGATTTTGCTGCTTTGTCTGAAGAGTATGAATATATTAGCACATCCATTGCTGAGGGGGATGGTTAATAGATGCAGGTCAAAAGGTACCTTTGGGTCTCTTTCTCTTTTTTAAAATAGTAATGTTTTCTATCTGGAAATTTTTATCTCTATTTTCTTCTGGAAATTGGCATATTCTGAAGAAAGCTTCTGACACAGGGGCAGATTCTGGGAGATTTTAATTTTGCTTGAATGAAAAATGGATGTAGGCCAGTAGTGGCAGCTTTCAGGGCAGGGAAATGGTAGTATCATCCCTGTGGGGGAAAAAACCCCAAGGTGTAATTTGTATGGACCTACATCTGGAACCTTCCAAGGCAAAAAAACAGACAGAATCATGATCAATAATTGCAAGGCTTCAGGTCAGTGCTGGCCATAAAAGCTTTTGTGGAGGATTTGCAGGGAGCCACAGGATATTAATGACATTTTTTGTTCTGTAGCTCTTTTGAAAATAAAGCATTTGACATAAGGGAAATTCATCTGCATTGCAGGGCTCTCCCCTCTCCCCCATTTCTGCTTTGGTTCTTTGCCACCACCTGCCAGACACTTTTCTTTAAATCCCTCAGTGGCTGTGAATGGACACATCGTTGCCTGTGACTTTGACTACCCAAAACCTGACTTCATTGCTCATGTGTAGCACAGAGTCTGGGTGATGTCTATCTCCTCCTGAGCATCCATTGGCCTTTTATCCCTCCTGCATTAAATCCAAGTCTTGGACACAGGGGCCTTTCCCACAATACATGTGCTTGTGTGTATGTAATTGCAATCACAGACCATCCAGCATAATCCATCACTAGCCTTGGCTGGGGCTTCATGCTCTTGTTAGAGCACAGAAAAGGAAGGAATAAGACAGATGTTTGGCTAAAGAGCCAAATGAATGGAGGTAAAGAAAACCATGACCGAAGAGGATGGAATGGAAAAACGGGATTTGTTCAATTATGAAAGAGAGGACAGGTCTCTACACTCTGGTGAGAACAAAAACATTTCATTCAGGCTTCAGGAAAAAAAAATCTATTGGAAAGTAAGTACCTGTGGAAGTGATACTTGCTCTATCCATCACTGCCCATTTTTAGCCACATGTTATCAAATAACTTGAGAAATAATACTAGTGTCAGTAGTGCCTTGAGAGTGGATTTTAATATCTTCTGGCTGGTCAGTGAAATATTGGTCTCTCAGATGAACTCTAAGTGCAGGAGGATGGCCAGTGCTTCTTAAATTAGCAGAGAAGGGCCGAGGGGGTGCCACAAGGATTCAGGGAGTTTGTGAAATTTTGAGGAAGGTAATAGGTGCAAACTGCTCCATCCTTCATGGCAAGGCAGGGAGCCAACAAAGTGCTGGCCAAACCTCACTTGCTGAAAGGAGGGCTGTTTCCAGCTACAGCTATTACAGACACTTCTCAGACCCCACTTTAAGGATGAAAGATGCTGTTTATATGGGAAAGGAAATATTGACAGAGGGGAAGGTATCAGCAGTCATGAAGTAGAATATCTCTGAGGTGTCCCCTGTCCTTAATTTCTCTAAGCTGTAACAGTTAGCTTTGCACAGAGGTTAGTGAAGCTCTGCTTTGTATG
Source organism: Sakesphorus luctuosus (assembly GCA_013396695.1). Classification (NCBI taxonomy): domain Eukaryota; kingdom Metazoa; phylum Chordata; class Aves; order Passeriformes; family Thamnophilidae; genus Sakesphorus; species Sakesphorus luctuosus. The sequence goes on from VWZD01006006.1 coordinate 95,821, forward strand.
GCACAGCTGCACTGAGAAAATGAACAGAATTGGGGATGAGGAAAAAAATTAACAACCAGCACCATAGCTGATGTCAGGGCTACACAGCCTCCCATCTAAGGGTGTTTCTGGTTATATTCCTTATGCCTCAGGGAAGTTCTGTAGGGTAGATTGGTACTAATTGTCACTACTAATTTTCAGATAAATATATCTCAGTAATTTTAATGGGAATTCAATTTTGTTAACCAGTTGCAGAAACTTAATCAGAGAGAGCTTCAATGACCCAGGCTCATCTTGCCTTGGATCATACAAGATGCTGTGTAGGGTGGGGTGAAGACCATACCCTTGTCCCCACAAAGGAGCTGGTGGGACTGAACCACTGCCCCCTGATCCTGGCACATGATGGTTCCCAGAGCAGCCATTCAAGAGAGGGAAATGACCATGTCCTGATGGAACTTTTTACTTGATTAAAAAATACTTTATCAGAAACAGTAGTCCTAGCCAAACTTGGTGTCCAGTCAGTGTAGTGTATCAGACTCCTTCTACACCTGATTCTGCAGATCATGCTGGTTTTCTAAGGGAAAATAAGACTTTTTGTTCCACTCTGTATGTAGTATGACCATATAATAAATAGTATGCAATGAATTACCAACAGCAGTGGCAACAGAAAGGAAGGACTAACATTATTTATGAATGGGACAGCAACAATTTCAACCAAAATTCAACAAGAGATGCTGTTCAGGAAGAAATTCCCTGTCTTCAAATATCATTTGGGCAGCTCCATCAGTCAGCCTCCTCCTCGTATTTTACTTGCAATGTGATTTGCATGATGTCAAGTGAAGGCTGCAGGTAAGGGCTGTATTTCCTCACCCCACTAACACAGGGGGAGATTTCAGGTGCTGGAGTGCTGCTCTGGGCTTCCCTCAAGCCCAAGGATGTAGGATGAGGAATGAGCACAAGTCAGCTGGGAATATACCCCAGGTCACTGCTGTTCTGAGCTGAGTTTAACCTGCTTGCTCAGAAATTAAAAATTCTTCCACTTTTTGCAATGAAACACCTCTGAAGTGATTTTTTGGGGGCTGGGATTTGATGGATGCCTTCGTATGAAAATTTCTAGTGGGTTAAGAGGCATTTCTAGTGGGTTAGGAGCAAGTGTCGACCTGCTGGAAGGCAGGAGGGCTCTGCAGAGGGATCTGGAGAGACTTGAGAGATGGGCTGATTCCAATGGGATGAAGTTCAATAAGGCCAAGTGCAGGTCCTGCCCTTTGGCCACAACAACCCCTGCAGCGCTCCAGGCTGGGCACAGAGTGGCTGGAGAGCAGCCAGGCAGAAAGGGACCTGGGGGGACTGAGGGACAGGAAGCTCAACAGGAGCCAAGAGCGTGCCCAGGTGGCCAAGAAGGCCAATGGGATCCTGGCCTGGATCCAAAGTAGCGTGGCCAGCAGGCCCAGGGCAGTGAGCCTTCCCCTGGCCTCTGCCTTGGGGAGGCCACACCTTGAGTGTTGTGTTGAGTTCTGGGCCCCTGAGTTGAGGCAAGAGATTGAGGGGCTGGAGCGGGGCCAGAGAAGAGCAACGAGGCTGGAGAAGGGAGTGGAGCACAAGTGCTGTGGGGAGAGGCTGAGGGAGCTGGGGGTGTTTGTGCTGGAGAAGAGGAGGCTCAGAGGTGACCTCAGCACTGTCTGGAACTGCCTGAAGGGAAGTTGTGGCCAGGTGGGGGTTGGTCTCTTCTCCCAGGCACTCAGCAATAGGACAAGGGGGCACGGGCTCAAGCTCTGCCAGGGCAAATTGAAGTTGGAGAGCAGAAAACAATTCTTTGCAGAGAGAGTGCTCAGGGATTGGAATGGGCTGCCCAGAGAGGGGGTGGATTCCCCATCCCTGGAGATTTTTAAAGTGAGCTTGGCCGTGGCACTGAGTGCCATGATCTGGTAAAGGGACTGGAGTTGGACCAAGGGCTGGACTTGATGATCTCGGAGGTCTTTTCCAACCCAATCGATTCTATGATTCTATGATTCTATGATCTCATACTGTGGCTGTGGTGCAGTTCTGCTGCCTTCACATTGATGTTAGGGGGAGCAGAGCCCGAATCTTTCCATCTGTTCATCTGGAATAAATCATGCAAACCATCCAACCCAGATTTCTCTTCTCATTACTTCTATATACATCAAACCTCATGGTGTCTATACTGCCAGCACATTATAGAATTATTTGAAATTTATTTAACCTCTGATTCACTAATCTTACCTAAAACTTAATTATACATAGGGCCAACCACTGCTGCCACTTTCTCACTCACCCAGCACACATAAGGCTGATTTATGGTCGCTCCAAACTCATTACATCGCAAATAATTTTATCTTCCTCAGCCTCCATAGAGACCTTCCCTACCAATTAATTTTTAACATAAATGTTTTATGAGAAATAAATTAGAAGAGACCAAAACATGTTTTAGGCATTACAAACTACTTCTCAGTAGATTTTATCCAAAGGTATGAGGGGAACATGTAGCTCCCCATTGTTTTGAAACAAGACAAATTGCTCCAAACTGACCCTTTGAAAGTCACTATGTTTAGTCTGAATTGAAAATCCTTAAATGCGCTGGGGTTGCTAATTGTTCATGGCAAGGCTGCTAAATATGCAAATTTCTAATTAAAATATAAATTAATCCTCACAAACAAATACCTGCTATCTGCAGAATGATGAGCAGAAGTTTTCTGCCATTAATTAATGTTATCGCCTATTAGCTTTATTTACATAAGTACATAATTTATGCTGCTTTGCTTTTTCTGATATGTAACAGTTTGGGGTTTTTTTGGTATTACTCTAAAATAATTACTGTTCTTTTGAACTTTCCCTGTGTATTTTAGCCTTTTTGTGCTGCCTTTTAACATGTTAGCAAGTCAATTGAAGGTATTTTTCCTTTATTACCTTTTCACTTGATGTCATGGGGTAGGAGGGGAAGGAGTTGGGAATTGCTTTGAAACATCCCCAAATAAAACAACAGTCAATGCTCATTACATTCAGAGTCTTGATGGATTAGATAATTATTTACTATTCCCAGCTTTCATTTTTTTTATAGGACAGTTGAATAGAATATAACTGTTGCATTAAGAGATTATGAAATTCTTTCTGGATTAATAAAGCATTATGAAAGCACTGGCATTCAGCTTGTAGGTATGAATATGTATAATGACATTGTCTGCACTTCAGGCTGGTTTCCAAAGGGAAAACATGACTTTTTGTCCCATTGTGTATGTAATGTTAGCACATAATAAATAGTATGCAAAGCAGTGGCAACAGAAAGGAAAGGCAAATTGTATTTATGAATGGGAGTGCAACAATTTCAATTAAAATTCAACAAGGGGTGCTGTTCAGGAAGAAATTCCCTGCCATCAAATATCATTATTAGGGCAATGTTCTAGTTTGTATTTCACAGAATCACAGAACATTCTGGGTTGGAAGGGACCCATAAGGACTATCAAGTCCAACTCTCAAGTCCATGTAAGTGAATGGCCCACAGCCCTGGTGTTGCTGGCACCCTGCTCTAACCAGCTGAGCTATCTGCCTTTTCCAAACTGCCTTTTGAATGCAGCTGATGGATTAATTTTCCCTCTTCATGTATGGCTGCTTGGAGAAAGACATCAACCATCACAAATTCATAGCAAAGCTGTTCTCTGGCCTGCCTGTGCCTTGTATTCCTCCCAGGGAGCAGCTTATGCTTGCACTGGATCTCTCTGTATGGGGAACATTCCCTAACAACAGATGGGGTAAACAATCATTTTCCTAAGCAAATCAAAACAGAGAAAATCCACTTCAGCCTTTCCCACAGGGATCAATTCCCACTTTCCAAATGCCACATGCAAGCTGCTACTCCAGCCTGGGATTGGTTCCCCCCCTCCATGACTTGTGGAGCCTGGCTTGTTCCAGCATCCTGTTTACTGATCCCATTAACTTTTATGGGATTACAGTGGTAAAAGTTTATGGCTGGTCTTTGCTGGATTAATCTTTAATGAGCTTTTCATTAAACACAACTTCATGCTCTCTGACCAGGATCTTGCAGGAACGCAGAAGGCATTAAAATGCAAATTCACACCACTCCTGACTAGAATGAGCTTTCTGAGGACAACAAGCACTGGTCAAAATGACAATCACCTAATTTGATACCAACTTAACCCCATGCCAGAGGGAATCTGCCCAGGATGGAACAAATTGATAATGAACCATTCTATGTTGAAAATCGTTCTCCTTCTTTCCAATTGTGATAATCTGTTTAATGGGTAAAGCAATGAAAATGAGACTATTTGAGTTTATTATCAAGCATCTCACAGGGTGTTATATCACAGTGCCTGCTGAGATCTGCAGTTAAAGTAAAAAAAGAGGAGTTCATTTCACAACAGGAGTTTGGGGTTTCTTGGTACAGTTTGGTTTGGTGTTTAAGATTGTTTATTGCCTTCACTGAGTATGAGCTTCATTCAAGAGCTCCTGTTATTTTAAAGTTTGTTCTTTTATTTACACCAATCTTTGGGATGAGGAGGAGGCTTCTAGGGGAGTTCTTGAGGAACTGGCAAGGCCAGGAGCACTTCTTAGAGAAGAGATTTGGGTGCAGGCTGTAAAAAAATAATGCTGATCAAAGAACAAATTCCTTGTATCTTCATCCAGCCTTCTTGTACCTATTCAGACTACTTTAAATAATCCAGAGGTTTACATACCACTGGATTATTAATGTAATGGCTCCAGTTGGCTTTCCTGTCAGCCCCAGGCTGTGCAACTCCATACATACTGGCTTAGAGTGTTGTACTGAGTTGTAAAATGACAGCTAAATGCAGCTTAAATTCCAACCTCTCTCATTCTAGTGATGACCCTGCTGTGGCCCTCCTCACCCACCCTAAATAGTCCTGACTCCATTGTTTCTTTAGGATTTATACACAGGTACCATCTCATGGCCTTCCTTTTCTCTGTTAGATATTTCCTACACCCTCAGCTGCTGAAAATCACCATAGTTCAATGGACTGTAGTGGAATCATGCCAATTAAAAATGTTTGAAGAACTGACAAATTAAACTCCTTTAAATCTATTTTAATGTGCTGTTCCCTTCTTACTTTTCCATTTTAACTTTATGATTAATTTCTCGTAAAAAGACCAACAGCCTTTTAAACAAAAAATGTAGTTCTATGGATTTTTAAATGCAATCAGAAGTGCTGGCAGTCATTGTTTGATGAACCCCAATGAATGACAAGAATCTCCTTTCTGTGTCGTACGTGAATTGTGAGACAAGTACCAGACTCCATGAGTCACTGGTCTGCCCAGGATGGCAGCTTTAGGGTTGATATTGAGAGAAAATCTTTACTGTGAGGGTGGTGACACATTGGAACAGATTGCCCAGAGATGCCCAAAGTGTTCAAGGTCAGGTTGGGTGGGCGTTTGAGCAACCTGGTCTAGTGGAAGGTGCCCTTGTCCATGGCAGGAGAATTGCAAACATGAGGGCTTGAAAGTTCCTCTCAAGCCAAACCATTCTGTGCTTCTGTTTATCTAGGGAAGTTCCCCCCAAAATTTCAAAATTGGTCTTACACGTCACTTGAGTCAGGAGTGCCCTGGCAGCAAGGAGGGAGATCCCTGTCCTGGGGGGCATCAGGCACAGCAGCACCCCCTGGGCAATCAATTGTCCTGCTCTGCTCTGCACTGGGGCAGCCTCACCTTCAATATTGGGGCAGTTTTGGGCATCACAATCTAAGAAAAATATTAGGGCCATAAGAGAATGTCCAAAGGAGGGCTGTGAAAATGATGAAGGGCCTTGAGGGGAAGCGTGTGAGGATTTGCTGAGGGCACTTGGTGTGTTCAGCTGGAGAAGAGGAGACTGAGGGGACACCTCATTGCAGTTACAGATTCATTGCAGTTACTACATTACATTGACTCAGAAGGCCAATGGGATCCTGGCCTGGATCAAAAATAGTGTGGCCAGCAGGCCCAGGGCAGTGAGCCTTCCCCTGGACTCTGCCTTGGTGAGGCCACACCTTGAGTGTTGTGTTCAGTTCTGGGCCCCTCAGGTCAGGAAGGATATTGAGGGGCTGGAGTGGGGCCAGAGAAGAACAACGAGGCTNTATTTCCGAGGTCTTTTCCAACCCAATCGATTCTATGATTCTATGATTTTATGACATATAATCAACATTTCTAGCTGTAATCTTGCTCAGAGCACAGAGAGGGCTGTGTTTGCAGAGAGACAAAGAGTCCCTGCTGCAGTCTAAGCAGGGCTGTGCCACCTCTGGTGTTAGATGATTTGATGTTACTGAGCTGTTCCATGCTTTGGTAGAAAGATCAGCCTCCTTGTTGTTGCCTTTCCTGTTTCCATTCCTCAAAATACCTGCATACAGCATAGATGTCTTCTAATCTGATTTTTTTAGTTAAAAGGCAGTATTGTCAATGTGTTATTAATGATACAGCTAAATAACGATCTTGAGTTTTAAATGTAGCCTTGTTTTTATAGTGCTCATGTCCAACACTGAACTGGTTGCTTATACTGTCTGTACATACAGTGGGGGGAACGGCCTTCTGGGCACAGTCTATCACATGTTTTTTCAAAAACAGCCTTGGGGAGTCTGACTCCTACATAACAAAATCAGGTGGAATTTTCCCCCCCTTTTTCCAGACACGTGAACTCTGCATTTGACACCCTCACAGAACTGTCAGAAATGCAGCACATTTATACACAGATGGGGATTTGGAGCGACGTGTCACGATGCAGGAAAGCTGGTGGGGGAAGGACACAACAGAACTTGTGTTCAATCACAACTGTTTAAAGTGACATTTGGAAGGCAGCAACAGGCAGCACTTAACATTTACCTGGAGTTGTCTCCTTGCACTCCTGGGGCACTAAGTGTTCATTGCTGTCTGTGTGGGAGGGGTGGCGTGTGGAAAGCACAATTTGCAGCAGGTATTTACTGTTTCTAAAGGTTTGTTGAATGCCAAAAGATTCTTTTTGCTTTGTTCCTGGAGAGGATTTTTCACTTGTAGGGAAAACAATTAGCAGAATACATGTAGAGTGAAATGTGGAACTGGAGAATCCTTTATCCAGAATTATGATGTTGCTTTAATCTGGTTTACCAGAAAACACATGGACTCTATTGGACTGGCTTTTTGCACTGAACACTCCCCTGTTTGGCTGCTGTCTACACATTCAACTTTATTCCTTCATCTTCTGTCTCCCACCAAGACTGAAGACAGAACTTTGCTGCTCTATGTGAATAAATACAGCAGAACATCAGCTTGTAAATTTAGTTTTTTATAGTGATTGTCCATTTCTGGAGGTGTCCTCTCCATATTCCCAACCTGATCTTGGGAACAAATGGAAGAGGGAAAGTTAAACCCTTGGACTCTCAGTGTTTCATGGTGGGAGAGCATTGAATGAATATGTGGGCAGGGCTGCAAATCTCCCTTTTTGGACACTGTGTGTTTGCTTGTGGCCAACTTCCCTGATGAATCAGATATACAAAGTTGTCCCTTGGGTGGATTTTGAACTAGCAAACAAATTGGACTTAGACTTTTCATGCTGCGAAAGTTGCAGATAAGCACAAGGAAATTCTCTGAGTGGCTTCAGTTACATCAGCCCAGCTCAGGGTGTGAAATTCTGAGTAAATCTTGTTCCATCCCTCTTCCATGGGCAAGGACACCTTCCACTATCCCAGATTGCTCCAAGCCCCATCCAATCTGGCCTTGAACACTTCCAGGGATGGGGCAGCCACAGCTTCTCTGGGCAACCTGTGCCAGGGTCTCACCACCCTCAGAGGGAAGAATTTCTTCCTAATATCGAATTTAAACCTGACATCTTTCAGTTTAAAGCCCTTCCCCCTGTCACTCCATGCCTAGATGAGAAAAAGAAGAGCCAAGACCTCTCCTCTCTGCCAGTAGTGCCCCTGTGGATGCAGCCATGGATCTGATTTGCCTTCACTGCTGACTTGTGTATCTTATTGCACACCAGGACCCTCAGGGCCATGTCCACAAAGTTTCTCCCCACATTTTCTCTACAACAAATAGAAAATTTTCTCTACAACATTTTCTATTTTCTGTTTTCTTATTGAAAAATTGCATAAAATGTCAAAAACTTGGAGAAAGAATGTTAATCTTATATTCTGGCTGAGAATAATGATTAAAAATAATGATTTGCCAAGTTTTATTCCCAATTCATCTTTGTCTAGTCAATTGGTACTTGAATGATTCTTCAGCCTTCACATCTAACCTTTCATTTACAGATGCAAGCAAGCAAATGGCCCAGTTTCCAGGAAATATGGGCAGCAATGACTCGCTTTATTTCACTGGAAAATGAAAGCCCCTCTCAAGTTACCAGTGTCACCTGAATGCGCCACCTCAAAGAGCTGTTGAGCAGATAACACCCATCTCCTGATCAAGCTTCCTGCACTGCTGGGTTTATTGTTTACTGTCTCTATAACACTTCAGGCTCTTCAGATGTAGAATGTTACAGCCATTCAGGGGAGTTCAGTAAAAAATGGAAATAATTCTGTGGGAGGTTACCACTGAACATTTTCCTAATTTTTTTTTGAAGTTTCAAATTTCCTGACAGTGTCCAATTTACTTTTCAAAGATCCCTGTTTTTCATTTGTGAATATGGCAAAGGAAGAGCTGAATTTGTTAATGAAACATTTCTTATGTGCCATTCAGGGTTTTTAAGATATGAAATGTGTATGGTCCTGACCTGAAATAAACTTCAGTGAGGCACTAGAGCAGGTGCCCAGAGAAGTTGTGGACTTCTCATAACTGGAAGTGCTCGAGGACAGGTTGGATGGAGCTCTGAGCAAGCTGTGAAAGGTGTCCCTGCCCTTGGCAGGGGTTTGGAAGGAGATGAGTTTTAAGGTTCCTTCCAACTCAAACCATTCTATGATTTATGGTCAATATATAGAAAAAAGGTTTTGTCAGTTCCAAGTGATCTCCCTCTCTGTCATGTAAGAGCACAAACCATCTATCCAAAGCCAGACTAGGTGTTCCACATGCCTGACTCCTTCATCCTAGCACAGCTGGCTGGCAGGTGTTCATGTGTGTGTGTATGAATGATGAAGGATTCCATGGATTTCTTATACCCTCTTCCATGAATATCTTGGCAACTTGTGTGCCAGTACATGACTGTTGTTTCCATTCCTCACCTCCCTCCATTACAACACTCAAGGACTTTCAGGGCAGAAAAATTAAGTCATTTTGCTTGTGTCCAAATGAATATTTTTACTGTAAGCCAAGAAATAATCAGCTGTGTGAGCTGTGCTTCAAATTAAAATCTTTATGCTATAGAAGAGGACAATTGGGTTTTTTCTCACCTTGTTTGGTTTATGTGCATAGAGGTTTAATGTTTTTTTAATCTGCCAAAACAAATCACTTTCCATGGTGGGATTTTTTTTTCCTTTTAGAGCCTGGACATGTAGAAAAAATAATGTAAGAACAATCAATGCCAGCTGAAAGATGGATACATCCTCTACTGAGTAAACAAAGTTACTGTGTATTGGTAAAAAGTTCCCTGAACTGGATTCTTCATTGGACTCAAGTTGCCAGCCCCAATAAATCAGTTTGCTGGACGACTTCTTAGTCAATGTTTCTAGACAGCAATGAGAGCATCATACGTTAAAGTGTAATGAATCGTATCAGTAAGTAAGTCTACTCCCTGCCCGTGGTAGAATCTATCAATATAACAAAGTGGCTGTCACACTGATGTGCAGATAGACAACTTGTCTGATGGATGGGTGCAGCCTTCCCTCCCCTGTGGAAATACCCTGAGCTGGCAGAAAAGGAATGGAAACCTCATTTTTCACCATGGGCTGTGTTTGAGGTGTGTATGTCAAAAGGTGAAGGTTTTGTGGGGAGGAGGAACAGAGGACTTACATCATGAAACAGTTTTAACCACCTAAACAAGAGGTTTTAACCACCTAAACCTATGAGGCTTGGAAATTCTCTTCCCACACTGACAGCCCAGGGTCTATTTTTATCAATTACTCTTTCTGATATTAATTTGGGTCAGAGGGATTCCTGAATATTCCAGCTAGAGGGGATATTCAGCCGATTTTTTTTGTGGAATTTTTACCCAAATATGTATAGAAAAACTGAGATGAATTACATCTGGTGAGGCCAAATGACTGGACAGAGATCACTGTGTATAATCATATCTCTTGTAAACTGCTGTATTAAGCAGGATGCACATGATTAGGCAAGAAGAGCCTTTCATGTCCAAAAGACCATGCCTGTACAAAGTAGGCCAGGATGTGAAGTGGGAGGAGCAGCAACGGGGAGGTCACCAGCCAAATTCATTGGTCACTAGACTCAAACACAGAATTGCTCACAGGTGGACTGGTCCTTTACCTGTTAGGCCATGCTACCTTTCCATCAGCATTAGAGAATTGGCGGGAGAATGTCCATCAGCTCTTTGTTTCCTCCCCCAAATCCTTTGAACAGCTAGTGTTGCAAATGAGTTAGATGAAGATGGTGAACACCAGTTGGGAGTCAAGTCCCAATGAGAGTATAGAAACCTGTGTGGATAATTTTTGGCACCTGTGTCCTAGAAGCTGGGCATGGATGGGGCAGAGTATTTAATTCTGGTTTCACAGTCTAAGTGGATGGCTTCTTAATATAACTGCCAAAAACACCCCCAGTCTGTTGTTCTAGTGAATAATATATATATATATATATATAANCTCGAACTCGCGACCTTGGGATTCGGAGACCGGCGTGCTCTCCACAACACCACAGGACCGCGCCCCGTTCTAGTGAATATTCCCTTGAAAATTGTCAATGTCAGCAACGCTCTGCAGTTGCTTTGCTGTAGGATCAGTCATCTCCTGATTAATCAAATTGTGCTGCATTGTCCTCAGGCTCTGTGCAGGGAGCAGATGGCACTTCTGGGTTTTGCCACAAAAATGTTTGGCCTCATCATGAGGAGGCACCTGGCAAGAGACAGGGTAAAGGTTGAGCTTGATAGTCTTGGAGTTTCTTTCCAACCTTAAGGATTCTGTGATTCTAGAAAGTGCTGCTGCAGATGGCTCAGTTGGGTATTACCACAGGGGATGCTCAAATACAGTTTGTGATTGTCATTTTCTCAGGACTTTGTTGGCATAAGCAGCATGTACCATGCTGGCTGTAAGCTGAGCCATTCTTCAGAATAACAGCTTCATCATGAGTAAAAATGGCTCATTTCTCAAGATACCCACTGCAATCTTTTTTAAGCAGAAAGTGGTGGCCATGCAAGGGTGAACTCGAAGGAGAGGATGACTTGGAGAGTGACCATACTCCTGTGCATGAAGCAGAGCAGCCTGAGGTGCTGATTGTCCTTTTGCCTAAGCAAACTGAAGTACAAAACTGTCTGGAGGACTCCACTGACAACTTCCAGGCTCATGACTCAGTTTGGCAAAGCTCACATACCCAGTTGGTCAGGAAATACTAGGAAAGGACATAAAACTCTCATCACCTGTACCTTAGTTTTGAAGGGAAGTAATTTCTGAAGACAAAATTGTAAGGGTGCTTTGTAGAGAGTGCCAAATGCACTCTTAGGGAGTGCCAAATTGCTTAATCTCCTCTAAAAGATTGCCCCAAAGCTGATTCTGGTAACTAAGGATGCTTTATGCTCAGCCCTGTGCTCAGTGATTTATTTTGCCCCACAGGATCACAGCTGCTGCTTGCATTCTTTGCAGAATTCAATTTCTGATGTGTCTCCAGGATGTGCATCATCAAATCATTTGAAAACCAGAATGCAGACTTTGCACTGGCACCAGGAGCCAACGAAAAGCCAACTGCAGGATGCAAGCACAGGCTGAGCCACAGAACATTGTGCTGTTGCAACAGGTACCAGATGGAGTCTTTGCATCAGATATGGCAAACCTGGCTGTTCCAGCCTGAAGCTTAGAAACACATGGCCCACTACAGCCAAATCTGTGTTTGGGTGGGTGGGAAACAATATATTTTCAAGCTAAAACCAAAAGAATTTGGGAAGTGAGTAATGGGGAACTGTTCTAGCCTTGAGTGGTTGAACAAGACCTTTCAGCTTCTCTGTAGCCTGATGAAGGAGGACTGAATTCCTCAGTAGAAGGCAAAGATGTAATTTTGTCAATTTTTGAAAAGTTTTGTATTTTCTGTCGAGTGTCTCCTTCACTCTGCCTAAAAAGACAAGTCAAAGGACCCAGCCCATGAGTGTAATTCATCACCGACCTTTAGAGCAAAGAATCACAAAAGAGCCTGAGTGGGAAGGGACCCACAGGGATCACTGAAATCCAACTCCTGGTATTAATTGCAGTAGACATCAGTGCATTGCATCAGCTGATGTCTCAGACAGCTGAGTTCCCCAGTGATAATGTTGATAAACCAATCCAAATCCCTTGCTCCCACTTCACAGAAGATTTTTCTTAGCTGGTTTCAGTGGAAACTTCTTGACACCTACACTGCTAGATTTGGTGGTTATTCTGCCAAGATAGTGTTATAAAAAGCTTTGTTCTGTAGGAGGAATGAGGTTTGACATGTGCAGGTCTGACTGTCAGGGGAATGCCCTTCCCACAAGATTTCAATGGGTCTGTTTCTCTCACTGCCATGCTTGTGCCAACTTCAAAAGCTGTTCCTTTTTTCTGTCATCTGACACAGAATAAACAGTTTGGGGTTTTGTCTTGGGTTGAGCTGGCAAAACGCCAACTGCCCAAGAACAGAGTAAAAAGGGCTCTTCCTCGCCCCAACTAGCCAAAGGGAGAAAGAAGAGGGAGAGGGAAAAATAAAACTTAAACTAGGTTTCTTCTGAAACTAACTACATGTATTTATACAGAAAAAAAGAAAACCAAGAGAAAACTACAACATAACACACACTTACACAAGTTATATATAACTTCCCACTCTCCAATAAGCACAGATTTTACTATTCTGACTACAAATCCTTCTAAAAAAAAGTCAATTCCTCAAAGACAAACTTAAGCAAAGAGAAGAACTAAGAACAAACATTTTACTTCCCTAAGATAACATGATGGTGAGCCGGTGCTGTGGGCTTGGGCCTCTCATCCCTCCTGGGACAGCACGGTGTCTTCTCTGTACCTCGGCCAAAGTGAAACTGCTCAAGCCACACCCACACACTGGACTTTACTGCTATTGAGATGATGTAAGATGGTGTGGAATACAATATTATTGGCTAGAAGAGGTCAGCTGCCAGCCAGCTCAGCCCAGCTCAAGGCAGCTGACAATTTCAGGCCCAAATCTGAGTTTTAAAGCCTAAATTTAGGCCTACCTGGCTAAACCCATAACAGGTTTTTTCCATGTATTTAATGAATCTTGCCTTTTATTTCTGTTCAAAAGGGGACTGAATGGTTTTTTTCTCTATATCCAGAATAATTTTATGAATGTTTCATACCAACCTATTTCATATGCATCTGCTCCTGGACATTGACCACCACTGCGTGACTGTTCAACAGAGCCAGATGGAGGTTTTTATGTTCCTGGCTGGGCATATAAAATGGAATGGAAGAGTTTTGGAGGGGGATATGAGGGAATCATTCAAATATTTCATTTTGAATGAGGTTAATAGGTTGAGGAAACATGGACTTTCCTTTTTGAGGGTCCATCACAAAATCATGGGTAGATCTTGCAACAGGTGGAGCAAAAGAAGACCAGAAGTACTTCTGTTCTCCCCAGGAGATCCACTCCCGAGGCTAAGCAGAAGAATAAAGCAACAGTGAAGGAGAACATAGAATCATAGAATGACAGAATCATAGACCCATAAAATCATAGAATGGTTTGGGTTGGAAGGGACCTTAAAGACTGTCTAGTTCCAATCCCCTTGACATGGGCAGGGACACCTTCCACTAGACTAGGTTGCACCAAACCTCATCCAACCTGGCCTTGGACACTTCCAGGGATGGGATATCCACAGCTCTGGGCAGCCTGTGCCAGTGCCTCACCACCAGCAGACAAGTATTAGGGAAGAAAGAGAATCTAAAAGGCAAAAGGAAGTAAGTGAGGGCAGGTGGTCATAAGTGATTTCCCTCTGCTCTTCAGAGAGTAAACATGAGACTTGGGTACTTTTTAATGTTTCCTGGGATTCCCCCCAGATGCTGTTTGAGCAGGACTCTCTTTGTTGCACCTTCTTTATCACATCAGACTGGCATAGCAACTGAAGGTGTCTCAGATACATTAGAATGTCCGAAGTGTCACTAAAAAGACCCATTTTAGGCAACTAACTGGAGCCCCAGCCTAGGATTGCCACATAAACGTGGATATCTTAGTTCCCATCACAGTTAATAGAGATCTAGTCAATGCAGTCAGTGGATATTTGCGATGATTTGTCTCACCAGAGGCTTCTGGAACAGAAAGCAGCAAAGCCCAGTAGGTCAGTGAGGAGAGGAGAGATCAGGCAAAAGCCTTATGAAACCCAGGGCACCAGTGCTACCTTTTCTTACTGGCTTTTACCCCAGAAAGAACTCAAGCTCAAAGGGTTGGATTCAGCAACTCAGCTTTAGATATCTTCTGTGAAGATGTTTATGTGTAATCTAAGTGTCTAGACTCATTTTGTATTATCTGGCAAGAAATAGGAACTCTGGGGTCAGACAATTCTGATGGATTTTAAAGATCTCAGTAGATGTACAAAACAGGTCGGATGAATCAGTCCCTAAAAGAGAATGTGTTACTAATTAGTCCGTCCTTTTGGCCAGCTGTGAAATTCCACTAAACTTAGAGGATTATTGTAACTTTGAAACATTTACATCTCTATCACATGTGGTTTAAACTGCCTTAGGGTTTGCTTCTGCAAGAGCTGATGGGGCAAAATGAGGGAGCAAGACTGTACAGGCACTGAAGGATGGAAGGAGCCCTAAAGATAATTACCTACAAAACTCCGTGAAAAATGCTGCAAGTGAAGCAACCATAAATACATTAAAGAGACAAAGCCAATACACATTAAAGATTCATGTAGTGCTATTCATTTGTGCTCTCTCTTTTGGCTCTGGATAGGCAGATATATGCATTTAACACCAGATAAAGTCCTTTTAATGGTGGACAAAGACTCATAAATCCCAGAAAACCCTCCATAGCTCACTAGGACAATTTCTTTTGTCCCACCATTTGTTTTCCCATACAGTTAGAAGAGCAGAAGATGTATTATACTCTAAACCTACCTACTAACTTATGTAATTTAATGTGGCATTTAGTGAGCTCATTTCCTTTCACCAAAGGGGCAAACACCTGCTTTTTAAAATAAATGCCATTTCTATGTGAGTTATTTTGACAAGTGACCCCTCACAAATATCTTGGGCTCACAGACACAAAATGGGAGGGCTGGAAAGAATAAAAAGGCCACTCTGTCTTCTTGCATCTGGGCAATAGATACAACAGAGGACATGAGGACCTAAAATGGACAGGTAGGAATCAAAACCTCCACCATATAGATTGCAAAAAGGAAAAAAAAAACATTAAAAAGTGATTTAAAAAACTAAGAACGTCAAAGTGACTATTTAATTTCCCAGAGGACTCTCAGGGTGTTGTGCTTAAAAGTAGGGGAGGAAGAAGGAAAAAAGCCAAACACCCTGAAACAAACATGCTTAGTGAGAGGAATAAACAACAGGACATTAACACTAATTTGCCTTCTTAAAGTCCAAATAAAGCAAAGCTGGAAAAGAAAGAACATCTTCATCAAAAGCCCAAAGAAGAGACACAGCCTCATAAACTAAAGATGTCTTTTTCCATGCTCCAGGAAGGAATTCACCTGTTATGAGAACCGTTTATTCTGTCTCTTTTTTTTCCCAAATGCTTTCAAATACTGAACCTTATTTTACTATCAAGCTGTTCCCTTCCTACAGTATCCTACTTATTAAAGTGCATTGATAGAAATTGTGTAACTGGCTAATGGTATGAAGAGCCTGAACATGCATTTTTTATTGTAAATATGAGGAAGTTTTAGGTGTTTTCCAGGTAACCAAAGCTTCATGTTCAAGGAGAAGTTTTCTTCTGGACTTGGAGTTTGGATATTGAACCGTGTTCTGTCTAGACCAGTGCACATGTGGAGAGGGAGAGATAAATCACTTAACTGAGATGTCTGCAGAGGATGCATGTTTGCCCTGTGCTTCATTGAGAATCAGTGAAGAGAACAAGGTGCCTGCAGAAGGTGATTTAGATGCTGGTCTGTTTTAGATGGTTGTGAATTCTGAGAGCAGACAAGCTCTTTCAGAGGGGCAGGAACATTTAGGCAGAGCTTCTATAGAGGAAAGAGTAGCTCTGCCTATCCATAAATGACAGAATGAAGATACTGATTGAATATAATGCAAGCCTGTGCATGTTTTCTGCTTCTGTAGCAAACAGAACTACCTTCCTAAATTATTTCTTTTCCAAGACAGAATAGCAAATTATATAATAAAGGAGTTCTCATACCAGCAATTAAGCATATCGATCTCTCTGATGAATGTTAGATAACAACAGAACCATCTCATTTTGCTGCAGATTTTTCTTAGTCTCTAAATGACATTTCATTTTTGTCTGTCTTTAGGGAGTGTGTTGCTTCTGACAACCAACTCTGTGCTCTGTATTTAAACTGTTCCTCCAGTTTTGCAAACCAGTTGGCATGGAGACCCCCCAGTGCACGTGGTGCAATGCTGTGACCTCGACAACTGACAGTGAGGGCACAGAAAACGAGGAGGAAGGTGCTGAGCCTTAGAAACCTGCACTCATTGTCCATATCTTGAGTGTTCAAAAGTGATTCTTGGGTGAAACCTAAAAGCAATGAATCACATTAGTGTGGCTGATAGAGGGGAAGCATGCTGGGTGCTTGCAAGCTAAAATACCTTAGAGAATTTCAGGAATTCTGATGTTTTCTGTTTGGGAAATAATGTTCCTCAGTGCTGGTGAGATGCCTTTGAATACACTATGGTAGTTATGTACTTTTTTGCTTTCTTATTTTCTGCTGCTCCTAGAACAGTTGGAGAAAGGTTCAGTGGTGCAAGGAGAACCCCAGGGTAGTCATTACTTGAACCCAAAAGCTGCTGGTGCCTCTAATTTCTTTCAAGTTCTTTTGTCTTTGGCCTCTGCAGAAACAAATGAGCTGTGATTAATGCTGATGAAAGCATAAAGGAGATGATTTCCTCTCCTCCCACCAAAATTATTGACTGGAACGTAGTCTGAGAAAATCCAATTAAAACTGTATCATATGGCTGTATTTCCTTCACCATCTATATAAAAGGTTGGATAAGGGGCATCTTCTAATCCCTTTCTCTCCATTATTTAGGTTGCAAAGTAGGCAGTCAAAGCTGTTCTCCTTTTGGGTATAAGTTCTGTTACACTTCACACATTTATCTCATTTTTAACAGGTGTGGGTAGCAGCACTTTTTTTCTCCTTAGCAACAAATACCAAGCTTGCAGTTGTGCTGTGTGTGCTCTGGGTGACTTCCCCATGAGCAAGACTATGTTACCCATTAAATTAAGAGACAAAGACAGGAATTGAAGAGAACTGAGTAGAACTCACACATTAAAAGTTTTTCCCTAGATAATCTGTATTTGTGACCTTTTCTTTTCTGAAAACTCAACAACCTGCCCTGTTCTGGGTGGTATATATTTTAATAGGCAGTGCATAAATACAAAAAAAATCCCACTGGAGTTTAAATAGCCATTTCCAATTTTCCACAGCAATGATAATAATTCAATCTGTAAAGGGCTGTAAATATGGAACTTTCTTGCAAGAGGACATTTCTACAGTGTTAAGAATTTTTTTTTCATTTCTTTCTTCACTGAAAGAAGAAAAATGTTTTGCATATAAAAACGTATCTGTAATTGATGTGGGTATGGCAATAGCTGAATACTCAGTGGTAAGGAATTGCTCAGTTCTGTATCTTTCATACCAGTGGACTTCTGAGGAGTAAGATCAGGTCCATGGACACTTTGTCCCTACATCCATGGCTTTCGATCGATCGATCAATTGGGTTGGAAAAGACCTCCGAGATCATCAAGTCCAACCCTGGGTCCAACTCCAGTCCATTTACCACATCATGGCACTCGGTGCCATGTCCAATCTGTGTTTAAAAACCTCCAGGGATGGGGAATCCACCCCCTCTCTGGGCAGCCCATTCCAATGCCTGAGCACTCTCTCTGCAAAGAAGTTTTTTCTGCTCTCCAACTTCAATTTCCCCTGGCAGAGCTTGAGCCCGTGCCCCCTTGTCCTATTGCTGAGTGCCTGGGAGAAGACCCCCACCTGGCCAGAACTTCCCTTCAGGTAGTTGTAGACAGTGATGAGATTCTTTGTTTATGGCAAGGGAATTTTTTTCTGAACAGTTTTATCCCTATCAACACTAATTCTTTGAAATGTGCTTTATCAACTGCATTTTCTCTTTCAACTGCCTGCTCCACCCTATCTGTAAGAATGGAAGACAAATCCTTCCACAGGCCTGGTCAAAGTTACTGGGGTTTAGCCAACCCTCTTGTGTTCCAAATTTGACTGTCCAGTCTCCAGTTTAAAAGTCACTCATCCATCAGAAGTTCTGAGAAGTTCCAAGAATCAATCCTACAGGAGCTGGTACAGTATATGAAGGGACATCCCATTTTTCACCAGACTTTCCTTTCTTGAGTGAAGGGTTATGAAGCCATTAACTCCTTGGCAGGTGACAAAGTACCTTCTATGTCACTGCACAGGTATTTATAAAGAGCATAGTGGCAGCTGTTCTTTACTTTTTACCTTGTTCTGAAGTTCTGATGGATGAGTTTGGGTGTATTTCACTCAGTTGCTTTAAAACCTTGCCATCCTTGGATGTCTTTCTCACTTTCAGGTCTTTCTATCCTAAGCTTGTCCCATCGGAGGTGGCAGAACAAAATGTACATCCACGCTTTGACAGTCCCAGTACTGCTTCCAGCTGCTGGCAAGGGGAAGTTTGCATTGAGAACTGGACAGAATTCAACGAAGATCTGCATTTTTACCTAAATTAGGCATGTTGGGAGGTGGACTAAAGTGATCCAAAAAAAGTCTATGCAATTACATTTGTTTGATATGAATGATTAGTAAGCAGGATAATCCTATTCATACTCTTTCCCAATCAGATACTCATATTCTAATTAAGGACAGCATTCCTCATTCTGGTTTACTTTACTTTCTAAATGGTCTAAAGAAAACTGAAGAAAAAGCTGGTCAGGCAGTTAGACAAATAAATTGGTATCATTATATCAGTGGAATAAGAAACACTGTCCTGTGCAGGAAGGTTTCCAGCCTTTCAAGCTGTGACACAGATACCTGGGTGCCAAGACTATAAAAACAATGACAGTGTACCCAGTGCTCTGTTTAGGACACAATTTTTATTTATTTAATTCCTCATAGCCTTAATTGCCATGCCTTATAAGGGATCATCTCCAGTGCTTCTTCCAGTGAATATTAATCACCTGGGAATGCAGAAGAAACCACCTCTGCTGTGACAACAGCTTGATCTCCCTCTGAGGGAAAGGGATTAAATCTCAGTGCCTCTCTAATGACATTATTTGTTATTTTCAGGACAGGCAGCTCCTTCCTAATGGAATTCAAACAAAATACAAGATAAAAAGAAAAATAGTTGCCAGTGTTCTCCTTATAATTACCCATGCAGTGACATATATTTGAGGGTATCAGAGCTCTGCAGTGAACTGGGGTCTGGGACAACTCTTCCTTTTGGATTTTGGGAAGAGGTTAAGCTGTTTTATGGAATGCTTGGATAGTGTTTCTTCAGCAATTTCCTTCCTGTTTGTTATAAGAAAGTGCTTACAAGACACAAGTAACACCCTGAAATCCAGGAATACATCTTGGGAAGTACACCCAGGTCTTCCTAGGAAAGTTGGAAAATTCTGTGCCTTTGAGGATCTCTTGAATATTCAGAGCACAGAGACTGGAAGGAATCCCCAAATCACCCATATTGGTCCTTGGTTCAGGATTTCCCAACAGACTCTTGATAATGGCCTGCTGAGCTCAGGAAAGAGTTGTGGGATCAGGGCATGACAGGCCCTGTGCTAAGTGTAAAAAATGGAGATATTTTTGTGCATGGAGAAAAATGAGAAATATAGTATATAAAAATGTGCTTACCAATAATAAACAGATTGTAAACCAAGCCTGTCTGTAGATGAGTGATGTGTTGTTTTACCTACCTGGAAATATTTACTGAGAGAAAATTATAGAAAGGTTTGCATTTCTAAGGGATAAAAATCAGTGAAGCTCTGCTGTTGTCACCAACATATGTTTAATTTCTATCTAGGGAGAACCCAGTTCCTTCAGCCTTTGAGGATTCTTTGTAGACTCATTTGTTGTCTTTGTTGAAAAGAACTCCTAGGATTTGAAGTTTTCTTTAAATGATTTTTAAGCTCTAAAAAGTTGCACAGATGTTTTCAACACAGTGATAAATGTTGGAGAGATCAATAATTGGGAAAATAAAGCAGGGAAAAAAGAAGGTGGGACTAAAGAAGAAGAGAGGGAGATGAAAGATTTACATCTGAAATCCAGCTACAGCTGTTGTGCTGCACTGGGATCTCATGTTCTTATTCTATTTTGTGTCCACAATATCCTGCCAGACTACATTTCCCATCACGCTTTCCAAAGCAGAGCTGATCTCCAACCATCTGTTTAATAGCACAGGCTTCTGTTCCCAACTGGAAGGAAAGTATTGACATGGAGACAGTGCTGTGGTGTTTTTATATTTGTCACATCCAAAATAATCTCTGGACTTATTTATTCTGTAATTATTGATCAATGATATGAGTGAGGAAGTGAAAATACAGTGCTTCTCAATATTGGACTCTGTTGGCTCAGGACATTCCAACAAGGCATCACTGTTTGGAAAGGGGTGGGGACAGAATGCCTTCTGTCAGGCACTTGTGGATCCCTCAAGATTAAATAACAACAAAAAGCAGAAAACAGCATAAAGACCTTAACCTTAAATGTGAAATGGAAATATTATTGAAGTCCAGAGGAGGAGCTGAACCTTTGTTTCTGATGCCTGTGATCTCGTACTCCTGTGAACAGAGACACACTGCAGACAAGTTAATGGAGAAAGATACAGGGTTTTTATTAGAAGAAACTTCCACGATCAAACCCAAGGGGGTCTGACCCCTAGGTCAGGAAGTCTCAGGGTTTTTATACCCCTCATGGACATCCAATCATAAGTTCTCATTTCTCCCTAATGCCCACCCAAAAGTCCTGCCAATCTGCCCCTTCGTCATGGAGGGGGGGGGCAGATGGGCCTTCTCGGGCCTTCTCAGTGTTTGTCTTCCGTTATCTTGCAGGTGGCTGCTGGAATATAGCTTGGCCTTGACTAAGCCTACAGTTTGTGGGAAAAAGGCTTTAATATTCAGACTTAAAATCAGGGTAACTGAACAGAGTCTATATGATTCTAAAACCTTCTAAAATTACATTAAATCACACTTTTAGGCATCATTTCCATGGCTTTGAAGGTTTCTCAGTGTGTTGCAAATCATAAAACAAGCAGCACCAATGTTTCAATAGGCAAAGAAGTACAAAGTTGCTGTTTATCTATTCATGCCCATTTTTGGGTTGCAGTTACTATGGTTTTTAAAATTAGAGTACTGTTCTCTGTTCTTTAGCCAGGACCTTCTTAGATTCTGAGGGCCAAGGGGATATCATTAGAAAGACTCAAGACTTTTTAACAGTGAATATTTTTCTTATATTTTCAATTTTTTTTAATTGGTAATGATTCAGCAAGATGTGGAGTTTTATTGTGGTAGTGAAAAAAATAAAAAAAAACAAGAAGTTTTGACAAAATTTTCTTCTGGAAAATGTAGAGCTCTGTGATGGAATTACATAACTGTGGTTGAAGGAGCAAAAAAAAATCCAACAGCTCTTCAACAGCAAAGACCATGAATAGCTGTAGCAAGGAGGTGTCCCTGCCCATGGCATGGAGGGTGGAATGAGATGCTGTTTAAGATCCTTTCCAACCCAAACCATTTTATAATTCTATGTTCAATTCTATAATAAAGCCTCTATTCAAGCTCCAGTTCTAAATGTAATCAATCTGATTTTGTTCACAATGGATTTATCTTGAGGATAAAACTCCCATATATGCACACTTTATGGTCAGCAAGACTGTCTGCTCCAGCCCAAACTGTATACCTTTGATGATTGCTACATGAATTTGAATAGATTTTGTCATCTTTGCTTCCCTTGTGAAGAGAAGACTGACAGCCATTAGAGCTGTGTCTGTGCATCACAATGAACGAGCGTTTCACTCCACCCACCACTCCTGACCCAGGCACAGACTTAGGCTGAGCTTTTGGTACCCTGAGTATGCTGGAAAACAGCTTCACTTCTGTGTTGTGCAGCCACCCACTCTCTGTAATTCCTCTGTAAGGATGAAGTTTTACATTCCTTTTCTCACTGTTTATTCAAGGATTTTGCTGGAAGACAGTAATCCATGGATCAGCCTTTACCTGTGCTATTATTTACTACGAGGGTGGTGAGGCACTGCAACAGTGAAGTTGTGGATATTCCATCCCTGGAAGTATTCAAGGCCAGGTTGGACGGGGCTCAGAGCAACCTGCTCTAGTGAAAGGTTCCATGGCAGGGGGGTTGGAACAAGATGATCTTCAAGGTCCTTTCCAACCCAAAACATTCTGTGATTCTATTTGTGGCAGTACCTGAGAGTAAGCAGTACTAACTTATTCTAGGGGAATAACCTCAGAGGGCCTTCATGCAATTAATGATTATTTATTGAATATTATTAGAAGTTAAAAATGAATATTATTTGTTAGTTCACTGCAGCTGCACAGTCCTTCTCTGACAAGCAAGTTTGTCTGACTGGGGAGAAAAAAGGTGCAAAGCAGGGCTGAGAAGTGTTAAAAAATATCCCAAAGGATAAAATGGCATGTAGGCAGAAAACACCTTGTTTGAGGTGACACTGTAAATCAGGGCATTGCTGCAGGCTTTGGGATGTGCTGAGCATTTGGACAGGGAAGTTATTACAGAGGACAGGAGTTCAGGACACCCCAAACAGTCTAATTGGAGAGACCAGTGAGAAGATAAAGGGATGACTGTGATCTGCATTACAAAGCAGATCAGGCTGAATGATTGCAAAGGTCTCCTCTGTCATAGAATTTTTATGCCTGTGGAAGGATTTCATTTAAATAATTCATAACAAAGAGCAAATTCTGAACAATTGTACAAAAAAAATCCAGTACAAGCCTGCTAGGGATTCTGGGATTTGGTCTTCAATATCTGAGCTCTTGAACTTTCCTAATGAAAATACTAATAACTTTTTAATTCTCAGCTTCAAGCCTCATTGCAGAAAATCATCAATGATATATTCAATTGTAAAATTCACAGAGGGCTTCACAGTTATATAAATCATTCAATTAAAGAGAAACTGCATTACATGACTGAATCACCCAAATGGAGGTTGAGAGTGGATTCAGTTTTGCACTTTTCTTTAAGGGTTTTGTGTGCAGAGATATTTGCCATTCATTTAAAAACTGAAATAAAATTTCAGAAAATTGCTTTTTTCTCCTGCACAGTCTAAAAAAGGAGTATGATAAATATTATGCTACTTTCCAGTGAGGATTATCTCCTTGTTTCTTAAATGTATTTTGAACCCTCAGCAACACAGAATGGGGGTTTGTCTTTTATTGCTTGTGTTGCTAAGTCTTTAGATTTATGAGTTTACAGCTGTTTCTAAGAGAATAATTTGCAGAGGAATTGGAACCAGATGATCTTGAAGGTCCCTTCCAACCCAAACCATTCTATGATTCTGTGATTCTATGAGTCTATGATTCTATGATTTCATGAATTAGTGGTATGTGTCTTATTTGAATGACATTCAGATGACAAAAATATCAGCATTGCTTTGTCTGTGAGCAAACACATATTTGCTACCTCTGAATAGTTTAGTCCATACCCCCTGTCAGTTTTGGGCCTCAGCCACCCTCACTGTGCTGCTTTGGTGGAGTGGGTTATTTCTGGCATCAACAGAGTCCTATGTGGCAGTTTTCACAACTTTAGTACCTGACAGTACCATGGTTGTCCCCTACCTGTTCATGGCCCTCACCTGGGTTATGCTGGAAGGCAGAAGCTGCAGAGTGGATGTTCTCACACCTCAGACCACTTGCAGTGCTCAAAGGTCCAACACTTATCGTGAGAAGCAAATAAATAAATATATATATGACTACATAGAGCACGTGAGCAAGATGGATTGCTCAGTGTGTTACAGGACCCACGGAAAGATGGAAAGAAATATGGTCTTCATTGTAATGATTGTTCTTCTATAGCCCGAGGCATCAAAAACGTCAGAGTGTTTATGTGCTAATAAAATCTTAGCAGTAATTCTCCCTCCATGCACAAAGCCTTTGCTACAGTCTGTCCTCTGAATCACCTTTGAGGAAAAAAATTAGCAATTTCATTCCTCCTTAGGGAGGGATAAAGTTTGTGCTGTTGTGAGACTCTTAATGTTGGTGCAGTGCATGGGCTGTTGTGCATGGGAGTTTCTGGAGTGCTTGGGAGCTGCCTATTTAGGGGAACGTGGGAGGGAAAAGGGATTGGATCAAAACTTTCAAATCTAATGAGTACCGGCTAAAGATGCATCCCTTGATCATTAGCTTAGTATTGTTGGAAACCAAAGGAAAAATCTTCCCTGTAACATTCATCTGAATTTGTGGATACTCATCTTCAATTTTTCTGGTAAAAACAGCCTGACTGGTACCCTTTGCACATCTAATGGTAGAAGGGAAACATTTCAGTCTCTGCTGTTATGAACAAAATTAATGCAAGACTGAAATAAATAAACACTGAAAAATCTCCTTGGTTCCTTTCTCACTTGTGATTTGGCAGCCAGAAAAACAAATCTTCAGGAGCCATCTGTGGTGAGCCTCTAAAAGCCCTTTGTGTATTCAGAGGTGGATGAGATGGCTGGTCTTTGACGTGGGTGCTCTTTTGAATTCAGAGAGCAAAAGTCAAAGCACCATATGTAGTATCCATCTGTCACCAGTGATGATGTGGACCTGTGATGTGGAAAGCTGTGAGCCTATAAAGGGAACTTGTTTGCAATCATAACATATAAAAATGGGTTCAGCAGTACAGTGGAGCATTTCTCCTACACAGGCAGGCTCAGAGGGATGAGGTTGTTCAGCCTGGAGAAGACAAGGCTTCATGAAGACCTTAGAGCCTCTTCCAGTGCCTAAAGGAGCTACAAGAGAGATGGAGAGGGACTTTTGACAGGGGCATGGAGTGACAGGACAAGGGGAAATTACTTCATACTGATAGAGGACAAGTCTAGATTATGTATTAGAAAAAAAAATCTTTTCTGTGAGAGTGGTGAGGTCTGGGCACAGATTGCCCACTAGAGTTGTGGATGTCCTCCCTCTGGAAGTGTTCAAGGCCAGGTTGGATGGGGTTTGGAGCAATATGATCTAGTGGAAGTTGTCCCTGCCCATGGCAGGGGAGTTGGAACTGGATGTGCTTTAAAGGACCCTCCCAACCCAAACCATTCCATGAGTTATGATTCTATGATCAGCACGGAACAGGCCTTGACATTATGGGGTTCTGGACATGAATTGAACTTCTGAGCAGTCAAAAGCCAGCTATTACCACTGGTGATGTCTGAGCATCCAACCTCATCTGAAGGCTGGATCTGACAAGTACTCATCATCCTCAGCTGATCTTGGGGTGCCAATGTGGAACAAACCAAGAGAAGTAAATGTCAAGAAATTATGAGGCCACCAGATGGAGGAGGGGAGGAGAAGATCTGATTAGAGTTGAGGCGTGGAATCACCCAGGTTTGACATAAATCATGGGATTTAGTTTTATGTACATATGTACGTAGTCATAGACTTGTGAACTATAAACAGTGGAGTACAGAGGGTTTGTCACCTCACAAATCTTTGTGAGTTTTAGCTGTTTGCTCCTGGCCTTGGCGAAGAGTAGCTTTGAGTAATGTGAAACATCACCTGGGTGTCTAGTATCTCCTAAGCTTCCTATTGCAGCTTAATCTGCATGAACATGAATTTCTATAGAACACAATATTCTTTCATGACTCACCTAATAATGCAGATCAAATCCCATCTCTCACACCCCTATTTCAGGCTCAGGCCAAGAAAATCTCAATGTATGCATCCTGTACAAAGGGAAGGAGAAAGCAGCTGGGATATACTCAATGCCTGCATGTTCCCCTAGACATGTAATTGGCTCCTTCCTCTGTGCTGGGGTGGAGCTGTAAATCACAGCACATTTATAAAGGTGAATACTAATGCTGAGTGACACTCACACCCTGAAGGCTGCTAAGCAATAAATAAAGACTTTTTTTTTCACCTTACCTGGTGTTGATATATAGGCTAATCCCAGGTCTGTAATTCTTCTCTCTATCCTGTCTGTGCTTTTCTCTCTGGCTCCAGATGCTGGCATTTTGTTTATGAGGGTCTTGATGGGGTTTGTTCTGCTCCTGGGAGGTCTCATTTGTAATTTACTGCAGTCAGATTTGTGAATCTGCTTAGGAAAAGTTATTCATACCCAGAACTTCTATTAAGCCTAAGGAAAAAGATCTTAATTAGGTATAATGGGGTTCTGAAAGGTCTCATTTGAGACTGGTAGTTTATTTCTTTGTAAGACCGCCTTATCATGATAAAAAAAACCTGATCTTTTATCAAACATGGACATTTTTACTGCAGCCAAGATATCTTTTAAAATTCTTTCTTACCACAAAATCTCTTTTTTTTTGAGGGCGGTATGGAATGTGGGTTGGAAGGAGGAGAAGAAAAACAAAATAGAAAACCCAAACGACTTGACAAGATTAAAAAATATGTGGGTAGTATGTTGGGGGGGAGGAGGGGGGGGTTGAGTTTACCTTAAAACGTTTTGGCCCAAATCCAAACCACTTCAACATGAGGAAAAGTCAGTGGATGGCTGTAACTTACAACCCACACAATAACTTTCCATATCTTTATGACCTTTTTACATGATTTCCAACTGGAGTCCTAAAGTTTGAGGTGCAGTGAGTTAGTTTTCAGATGAGTATCCCCTTGCTGCAATATTATTATAGTTCAAATAACCTGTCAAAAACAAGCAAAAGGTTCATATAAATGAGAGGTTTTTTCAGGCATCATGAAATATGAAAACTCAACTTTTGGGAGGGTTATACATCTCCTTTTGACTGTCACTACTTCAAAACCATTAAAAGTCTGTTTTCTTTGAGTGATCTATTCCTTAGGAAGAGTGTATAATGTACCTGACATCCTCTGTTGTTTTGCTTGAGATAGCACGTGAGTTGTGTGGTCAGCACTTGCCTCAAATATATCATCCAGCAACATAGTACAAGTATTTCATATATAAATCTTTTATATAATACATAATAGATCATACAGTCATCTGCCTTCACTTTCTCTGTCTCATTCATACTTTGATATGATATCACAGAATCATAGAACACAGAACTGTTTGGGTTGAAAGAGAATGTCTACAGTAGTGCAACTCCCCCGACATGGGCAGGAATGTTTTCCACTAGACCAAGTTGCTCCAAGGCACATTCAGCCTGGCCTGCAACACTTCCAGGGGTGAGGCATCTGCATCTGATCTGCTGTGCCAGTGTTTCACCGCCCTCATCCTTACAAATGTTTTCCTCATATCCAGTCTATATCTATGCTCTTTCAGTTTAAAACTATTGCCTCTTATACTGTCACCACAGGCCTTGGTAAAAAGTCTCTACTTTCTTACATCCCCCCCACCTCCCCTTATACAAGGAAAGGGTTCAAAAGGTCTGCCTGGAGTTTTGTCTTCTCCAGACTCACTAACCTCAGCTCTCAGTGAGACTGAGGATTGCTTTTATTCAGATACAGAACCTTGCACTTGGCATTGCTGATCTTCATGAGGTTCTCATGGACTCGCTTCTGAAGCCTGTCAAGATCCCTCTGGATGGCATTTTCCTGGAGTATATCAACTACATCACTTATCTTGGTGTCATCTGAAAACTGTCAGTGTCAAAAATCCCACTGTCTATGTCATTGATGAAGATACTGGATAAGGACCAGTAAGGACCCTGAAGGAACGACACTTTAAGATGTTTTCACTGCATATGGAGCCATTGACTAGAAATATTTGGATGTGGCCATTGAGCTGATTCCTTACCCACCCAACAGTCCATCCATCAAACACATGTCTCTTCAATTTAGGGGTCAGAGTGTTGTTGGGGACCAAATCAAAGGTCTCACAGAATTCCAGGTAGATGACACCAGTAGCTCTTCCCTTGTCCACTGATGCAATTCTGTTCAGGAGCAGCTCTGCTGAGGAGACACACAGGCTGTGAAAAATCAACCAGGATCAAACCAGACCATAAACCTTCAAAAAGTGTGTTACAACAGTGGATTCCACCCACCTTTAATTGTTAGAATCTGGCATTAACATTGTGGTAAGAAAAATATGGAGCAATATACACTTGTCCTATTCAAAACACTCGGTGGTTGTGAAATAGAGCAAGAGCTCTGGCTTTGGGCTCTAACCAATTGGAGAGATGTGAAGCATCAGGAGCAACTTAAAAGGCTACAAATCACTGCTGAGATTCTTAAGAGATGCGGGAAGCTGAGAGCCCCAGAAGACTGACTCATAACAGGCATTTAGGTCCTAAAGACTGATTGATATATTGTTTTGCCTGAATGCATCAATGCCAGTAAGAAGGGCAAATCTGAAAATTATGTCATCATTCACTGGGAAGTAGTTACAGTGTGACATGTCAACCCTCTTGATTCGACCTGCCATCCAGCAAGCTGTGCATCAGGGCTTCTAATTTATTAAAATGGCTGTTTTATTTTTCCTTTGCAAAGGATTTCATAAACAGCTCATTTGAGGGATGATATCAAGTGTCTTTTGCTTCATTAGTTTCTTTCACCATACACTATGTCTTAGAGCAAGGCTGGGAATTATAAGACCATTATAAGGATCATAACTATTGTTGTCAATAAAACATACAAGGTTGAATTCAGAGAATAATTCCTTCTGGCTGTAATTGGCAAATAAATTTGATTTTTTTGGTGACCTTTATGTCTTTCTTTACAGTGAAGATTAGAGTGGTACACTCTAGTCCCATGTTTGAAAGAAAATAGTAGCTTTTTCCACCCAGAATTTTGTCCTGGCAGGAAAAAGGAGAAGTAAACTGTTTTTCTAGTCTTTCTTGTCACCTGGCCCCTTGATCAGATCTAAAACTAGGAAATGTTTCAGATATCTAGAAAGTGCAAACCAACAATCTGTATATTCCAATGTGCAGTGGCAGTGACTCTGGCAACTCCTGGATTTATTGACTCTTTTGCACAAATCACTCACTGGGAAAGTGCTGGATGCTTCTGCTCCTAATGTGAGGGTCCAGAAAATGGAAAGAAAAAATGGGATTCTCTTGGTCTATTCTACTGTGGCCCATTGCAGTGTCTTGGGTGTTTGGTCCTAAGTAAGAAGGCTCCTGGGGCTGCTCTGGGAAGGAAGGTATCATTCCATGTCATGCCAGAATGGAATCAATACTCTGTACCCCCTTACTTAACCTCTGCCACCTGCAGTTGAAGGTACACATGGTTCCTCCCAGTCCTATGCTCCCAGAATTCTAGTGGAGTATTCAATAATCCTGACCTTTCCAGAAGGGATCTGGACAGATTTGAGAGATGGGCTGATTCCAATGGGATGAAGTTCAACAAGGCCAAGTGCGGGTCCTGCCCTTTAGCCACCCCAAGCCCTGCAGCGCTCCAGTCTGGGCACAGAGTGGCTGGAGAGCAGCCAGGCAGAAAGGGACCTGGGGG